>JADDOH010017880.1:0-34671 GCA_016648135.1 Agrypnia vestita
AGTGATGGATTAATTTGATTAATAAATCAAGAACATGTCCTAGAGTCTTGAGTGATATCTAGAATTCATATGATAATATGTATTAGATTTTTTTTAAACTTTTTAAACATATTCTGAACGGTACGAATGCTTAATAAAACTTAAAAACTACCGCAGGCAGAAACGAAGATTGAAAAAACCCGAAAAATTGTCTGGGAAATTCCCCGATATCTCATAAACCGGTACGTTCCGTATTCTGACTTTCGACAAAAAATATAATTTATCGAGACAATGAGTACACGCTCTATTCGTATCACTATTGAGACCTTCGGCCAGTAAACATAAATAGGTCGGTCATCGGTCAAACGCTTGGAATATTTACATGTGAGCGGGGAGTATATGACAATTATCGATCTGTTCAAGGATTGCATTTTCCCGACTTATCTATAGGTTATCTGTTAGATTCACATTACACTCTACACACATATTTGAGTACGTACTCGAGCAAAAGTATACGCTTTTGAAATCAATTTCGGTTCGTCACCCAAGTAGTGTAAGATGGAGCATTTCGATGCAGAACTGATTTCATTTATTGGGATATGCGAGGTGTGTTCAAAAAATGTGGAACCTTTGGTCGACAGAAATAAATTTATTCATATACATACTATATCTACTTAATCTAATCTCCTTCAAAGTAATCCTCTTAATGCACACACTTCCCGCAGCGGTCCCGCCATTATTAAAAACCCTTCTGGGACGCATCTTTTAAAATGGTGTTCAGCTGGGCCGTCGCGTTCCGCAAAATGTCTTCTTCCTTTCAGCGCCATTTTTTCGCAACTTAGGGAATAGCCTAAAATCACACGGAGCCATGTTGGGAGAGCCTGACAAATTAGGCGAATGCTGTGGCTAGAGTGCCTAAATCGGATGTATGTTTGGAAGAAAGCCTAAATACGATGCTAAGATTGGGCGGGTAGGTATATTATCCCGATGGAGCTGCCAAGTTGTCGCGAATTTCGCGGACCACGGTGTTTTGCGGTAAATAGCTAGCACTTCTTCGTTCATTCCTTTTCCCCTTATCACAGGAAAGCCAAAGTCCCGATCAAACGTTTCCGTCTTCTGGTTCTGGAAACAACTTTGGTTTATTTTGGCTTCATACATTATTTGTTGCCGTTTATCCTAACTTGGTTCGGTGCGAAAAAGAGGCATGGCATTCACCTATCCATCCTATGGCATTCACAAGACATTAATAGTCGTCCAAGCACCTTAATTGTTAGAGGAATATCAACACTATGAAAAAAATCAAGCAAACACCTAGGCTTGTGAAACATCACCAAGACCTATTGTGACCTCACTTCTTCTGACCGCGGAGCGGGCGCAATAGCTGCCCGCAGGGCCTAGCAAAGAGCTTTCGGCGACGGCCGGTCTATTAGTATAGCTGACCACTTTCATTTCTTTACAATACGAATTCAGCAGCAGACCTTAGCCTGCAGAGCCTAGCAGCAAGTGCTTAGTGCTTTAATGCTAGTGATGAGTGTAAACATGTATAGGATAGTTAAACGTGTTAAAGTATTTAATAAAGTAAAATATAATATAATTCTAGAAGAAATGATAAATAATATTATTATACACACTGACACGCACCATAACTATATAATCAGATCGACAGGACGAACAATGAAACTACCAATCACAAACAACGTGTATGGTGAAAGAAAAAGAGAATATATTGTGCCAAGAATCTTTAATAAATTAGATAAAAAAATCTTCGATATGATGCAAGATAAAAAAACTCCATTGGCTTCAAAAAAGTACAAGATAAAATAATGTATATTAAAGCTATGTGCTTATCTTACATTACTTTATAATTATCATGTATCACTTTAAAAAATCATACAATACCCTATAATGACCTACTCTATAATCTTAATAAAAAAATTATAATTATATAAAATGTTGAAAAATAACTTGTCAAATAATATTGAAGGCAACCATGCCGTAAAACTGCTATGCAGTTTGGCATATGCATGTATGTAATATGTATCAAAAATAAATAAATAAATTCTGAAAAAAAAAAAACTTCCGTACACGTATTTTATTGAATGGAAGCACGGACGCTTACGCAAAGATTGATAAGGCGACTTGAGGCATTCGAGATGTGGATCTACAGAAGAATATTCAAAATAAGCTGGATGTACAGAGTTACGAATGGACATATTAAGAAAAATAAGTAAATCTGAAAACTTCAATATCTCGGACACATGACGAAACATGTATAGAAGTACGAGATCTTTATAATCTCATAAGGAAAGAATTGCCGGAAGTCGGGGCTCTGGAAGAAGGAGAACATCATGGCCGAAAAATCCGAGACAGTGGTTTGGCCAGTCTACTGTTGAAGGGATAGGGCGCAGGAAGTAGAAGATAGTTTTACTTCTCGACACAATTTTTTATTTACGAAGTGATGCTTTGAAGTTTTAAAGTTAGTACCTTTAATGAATATTTTTATGGTAAAAAATTATTTATACATGTTTATTTTAAGGAAACAGAACACTGTGATATTTTTACTTTACGTATTTTCGTAACTGGTTCTGACTTCAGGTCAGAACAGAGTACGGTTTCTGTTACTCGTAATTCGTAAATCGAACACAAAGAAAATTTTGTCAATTAAGTAAACAGGTTTCCATTTTACACAATTTATGATACATTATTTGAAATTAAAAAATATTTTAATCATGAGAATTATTTCAAATGATTTAATAAGTAAATATATATAGATCGAGTTTTATTTAGATATATCGATTTTGCAGATACTTTATATATAGATTTTTTCTTGCTAATCAAATGAAAATATATATAAGTAATATGTGTGTCATCGATAAATGTAATAAGTGCTGAAGACATTCCGTTCTAATGTAATACATTTATGAATCAACTTGCTTATCGGAGGCCCAACTGTGGATGTCGGCAAAACAAATGCCCGCAGGCGCACAACAAATTATTGATTCCGTTGACATTCTATAATATAATTACTTCAAGATAATGTTGCATACAGTACACACTTTCAAAAAATAACGAAATCGTATAGAAAAATGTAAAATTAGTAAAATATACCGATTATACATGTATAGAATATTTAATGTATAGAAATATTATGCACTTTGCTTAATTTTCGAGTTGGTTTTAATAATGAATCTCGACATATATAATCTAAGTCACCGAGGAAGTTGATGTGAAATAGGCTCTAATATTGCCGGAAATCCGAGAAATCGTGCGATGCAATGCGTACATTTTTCTGATTTATTAAAATTGGAAGTAATAATGTCAAACGTGAATATCAACATTAATATCAACCACAACAACATTCAAAATTCACAAAGAGAAAACTTTAAAATCCTATATTTTCAAAAAATTCAGAAATTCTCTGAAGAGATTCCAAATAGATCTTTTAAATGAAATCACTCTTTGAATATAGGTACCTACCTAATTGGAAAAAATAGACGTCTCATTAAAGATAAATGACATGTAAATATCAAATTTGACGATATCTATAAGATTGTCACAGTTCAATCGATATAGCATTGTACCCGCAACATAACGTTCTGGGTTCAATTTCCGGAGCAACTAACTATCTAACTATACACGTATATTCACAAAAGAGAGTCGTAAGTTATTTGTGCAAAATCCGTAAACATAACTTCAACAAAATTATGTTTCCACGTGTGAAAAATCTTCCAAATCCGTGGGTAAGACGTAAACGATTGTTTTAAGCACGCACAATGGGAGCGCGCCGTGAATGATGGAAATTACGCCGTCTTAATGCGCCTCTCCGGCCGCCGAACGAAACCACTTTCACATACTTTTTCTTTCATTTATTCCGATCTTAATTAGCGCGAAAATCAAAAGTGAAGCTACGACACAGAATGTTTTATGGAAATCATCAAACCCGCGCCAGCACGATTTGTTTAATGTCTGTGCGTTATTAAAATGCAATTTTAGACAGTTTTTAAAACATTTTAAGTTAGTTAATAATAAAAAATAAAGCAAAAAACCGTGCAAAAATAATACAAATTTAATGACAAAAAGATTGTATGCGAAAATGGCGAAACTAGCAGAGGGGTCACGATTTGGTGACAGCGGTCTAAGTATGATTTTTGTTTTTAAATGTATTTAATAACTATTGTTTAAAACCCAGTTTCTTAAAATAAAATTGTTTACACAATTGAATTTTTGATATTTTCTTTCAATTTTACCTACGCCTGAAATATACGAATACGTTTCCGGGAATTTTGTCATACCTATTAAGATTTAAATTCAACAGACATGAAATTTGATAATATTAAAAAAATATCGTAATAACGAGTCAAATATTTGCAAATAACTATTTTTCTCATGAAAATAAAATCAAATCTGAAAAATCTTACAAGTATGTAATATAACCGCCCGTAAAGAATTTAACATAAAATAAACAACAAAACGTATCTCACTGTATTTTAAATATATTATATATGATAGAGTAGAGAATGATGATAATAGAGTGGAGAATGATGATAGATTAAAAAAAATAAAAATATTAGGAATTAATATTAAGCAGATCTTAGCATAATTAATAGAATTAAAAAAGAGTCGCTCAAGTGGTTTGGGCGTGTTGAGAGAATGAATGATAAAAAAATGGTAAGAAAGGTATATAACGCAAGTGTTGACGGTGCGAGAAAAGAAGGGCGACCGCGGAAGACGTGGCACGATCAGATTAACCAGATACCTTGCAAGCCAAGATATATTAATGTGGATGAGGCGAGAGTTTTATGTCAGGACAGAAGAGTGTGGTGCACAGAGAAACAGCGTGATCGTAAGTAAGTTATATATTATTAATAAATTTTAAAAACTTTTAAACATACCTACTAAAGACGCACCCAAAACCAAGAGTTAATCCGTAAATCTCGGCCTTTGGAAGTTTTAGGGTAGACAGAGTTGCGAATGTTGAAGTTCTCCGGCGTACGGAAAAAGGACAAGAAATGCTACGGACTATCAGTATAAGAAACCTTGAGTATCTTGGAAATTTTATGAGAGGACCGAAGTACGGTCATAAAATCATCATCCAGAGGAAAATTAGTGGATAAGGAAGAGTATGAAGATGCCGCATCTCATAACTTATCAACTTATCTCGACTGAGTTGTTCCGTACGGCGGTAAATAGTCATGATGAGCAATATGATCGCCGAAATCCGATAAGAGATGGCACTATCACAATAAAAAGCTAAATATGAATTGTTTTTGCGAATTGGGTTTTTATACTATATAAACAAACCTGTGGATAGGAGTTCGCCGGTGTAAGATAAATTCTAAATATAATCGTTATTCGCACAGTTAATTTAAGGTATCTTAACTTAATGGAAAATTAGATAAGTAATTAACAATCGTTCTTTAAAAGGCGACTAATCTTCCAATTTATTTTTCAAGCACAGATTTACTTTTTAAGCATAACATTTATTTTTAAATAAAACGTTAAGCTGTGGGCTATTTTCTGCTGGTAATCAATTATTCAATATCCCTTAAATAATTTATTAGGTACGTTCACACAAATTTCCCCATAACTTAATATGAGTAGATTAATAAGAACATCAAAAGGAACAATAAAACAAAAAAAAACAAAAAGGAACATATCAAAAACGTTCAAGTAAAAAAACATTCACGAATATTTTCTGCTAATGAACGCACGAAGAGAAAGGGATTGTATTTTTAAACAATACAATTGCGTTCACATTTGCGTCTTTTCGTAAAACGAAAAGTTGCGGTTTTACTGTGCTCCTTTAAGCGTAAAAATATACGCGTTACCGAGTAGAGTTAAGAATTTTGTGCATATCTCAAACTGTGAAACTGGTACGTTTCTCAATCAAAAACGACAATAGTGTATCGTCCTTTTTTACTATAGACCGTAAGCCAGCGACCGCCAGACTTACGTTATAGTGTCAAACCTGAAATATTTTCTCTACATGTAAACTGTAATAGGTAAGAAGGTTTGGACATGACATTTGAGTTCGGGGGATTTTGGCAGAAGGCAGGTAATACAAGTATGAGCAAGTACTACCTATATGTTCATATTTAATGATTGCCCGACACTTTTCGTCCATTATGTCTTCCGCCAGACGCTTTGAGGCTCTATAAATAATCATGACATTTACGTTGTAGTAACAAATTTGAATTTTATATATTTTATTCGGGCCACTATTTAACAATAATACCCGATATCCTATGTTTTATTGTTTTACTTACACATTTTTAAAAATCTGTTTTACCTGTTATCTGCCAAAATCCCCCTAAGTCAAATGTCATAACATCCAAACCATATTTTTTTTAAATAGAGATGCGAACACGGAATACGTGTCACTTGAATATTCTTAATATTTTCAAACTAAACTAAACGCTTGCGCTACGAAAATAGGGGTAATTTGCTGGTCTGGAGTGAGGTAACCCGCGACCTTCGGAACACGAGGCGAGAGTCCTAACCACAAGACCAGCAAGCTACCCGTTCTTACCTACTGTATTGCGCATCTAGAGAAAATATTTCAGGTTTCAAGTCGGGCGGTCGCTGGCTTCCACTCTATCGAGAAGAACTTGGTTGCGGCGGTATGACGCGCGTGCGCCAGTGATCTGTGATACAGACGGCCGCGGCACTACAGGAAGTCGGAAGTAGCCTGCATTATCCCCGCCGACAGACCAACGTGCCTCGCTGGTACTCAATATTCAAAAGTCAACTCCACGTTTTCAGAATTTTTGGATTGTTTACATTTTTTTGATGATGATGTTTTAAACGTGCCCAGTGAACGACGCCGCTTTAATGAATGATTTCATTTAGTTTAAATTTAGAAAAAATTGAGAATAAAACGTTTATCAAAACAATTTTAGATGAATAACCAAGGAAGGTACCAAGCTGTTTGTACTTAAAAAGTTTTGAGAAACATTACAAATGTCTGTGAATAGAGAATTATGTTTTTTGGTTGCTTTTTATACCTCATCACTTTTTGTGCGATCTGGTAGCGTTAGGGACGGAAATTGTTACGTAGTTACGTATGTTATGAGAATGATTCTAATGTGTTCCATAGAAAATATCTATATTTTTAAATTAAATTCATAAATACCTGTATTTTATCGTAATCGATTATCCATTGGAAATATTTCGTGAAAATCTTCGCAAACAATCTTTTTTCGACACCTGATAATATGAAACATGGAAGAAAGAAATGTGCATTTTCAACGCTGTAAAATATACAGGGTATAACAGAGCTAGTCCATAATACTTTACAGGTGGATTCCTGTCTTGATTATGAGTCAAAAATGTTCAAGCAACCGCGACCTAATATCAATAGTTAAGGAGATATGCGACATCAAATTTTGCATTTGTTTTTCAATATTTCTGACTTATTTTTTGCGAAACATTGGACTATAATTTCAATAATTTATGTGTAATATGAAAAATTCATTTCCTTTCATACAAGTCAAATAAAATTATTAAAACCTTCCCAATTCCAATTGGAATTTTTTCAGGGTATTTATTATTTTATTTAACTTTTATTGAAAGGAATAAATTTTTTGTTATCCGTACAAGTTACTGAAATGATACATCAACGAAAAATAAGTCAAAAATATTGAAAAAAAATGCAAATTTTGATATTGCATAACTACATAACCATTGATATTAGGTCGTAGTTGCTGGGACATTTTCCACTCATAATCAAAGCAGTAATCCACCTGTACATTATTGTGGACTAGCTCTGTTGTATATAAAAAATTATGTAGATGAAATTTGACGATTTTCAGTATGGTCATCATGGTTTAATTGGTAAAGCTAACTACCGGCAACAAAAAATTCAGGGTTTGAGAACTGGCAGTGACTATGTTTTTTCGTTAGATAAAAAAGTTCTTTTTTATGTATAACTTAAAATATGTACGCGATATTTATCATGGACCGTATTTTTTTATATTAAGCACATAGAATATTAATAATGAATAATATTGTGATTATAATAATGCGGTATATTTTTTCAAAAAAAAAAAATATTATTGCAAACTTTGTTCACTAGTTTACATACTTAGGGCCAGTCTTATAAACGAAAGATCAAATATCCGTTAATAAATCACAATTAACGAACGGATTGCCATTCGTTAGTAAATATTACCGACGCTCGTCTTTTTTTTGGCTTTTTTGGCCGTCGAAATATCATACTACTCTTTTCTATGATTTTAGAGCAGTCAGAGGCGAATTATATCTCTTTTCTTCAACGAAACATAACTTCTATAAACTTAACCTAAAATTTCTCGCTCGCACCGGATTTTTGGGATAATTCCCACAACACTACACTGGCAGTAGCCTTTGAAACCCCAACAAAGTCTGCAGCAGCTAATAATATTGATCCAAGAGCATAGAATCTCAAGGCAAAAAGCAATTTCGTGGTTGTTGATAATGTCAGATTCCTACGCGTGCGCCTTTTTATATTTTGCCCAATATCTTCTAGAAGCTCTTAAGCAGACCTTTTTGACAAGTAAAAATGGTAGATAAAATCTGCATAAACCAATTATCCAAAATATTAAAATAATCCACTCGTATATTAAACACTCTTTGTCGTCGAGTTTGTTCTTCATCCGACGAACTTGAATACAATAATAGCTCGACATCGCTATCTGAACTCATTTTTAACACAGTATATATGCACATGTTAAACAAACAGCATGAAATACAAATTGACAACGGACCTAACCTTAAAAAATAATAAGTCAATCTGGTGGATCGACTGTCGGCATCAGCTGTCGTTAAATTTTAAATAAATAATAAATAAAAAGTAAATTAAAAAATTGATAACAGATTGTTATAAGACGAAAAAAATGACGTTTGTATTTAGATTTATTTGGTCTGAAATTTAACATTTTAACAGATGTTTTTAAGACCGACCCTTACTGGTTTATGTTTTAACCCAATGTTTTATTAAGATGTGATAACTCGGATGAACTGATTTTAGACAACGGATGTATGTTGGTGGACCCCATTCAAACTCGACTATATCTTGTTGGTACCGACTTTATTTGCTGTTGATTACGATATAATGATCAACCATTCACTTCGAACCGCTCTTAGGACTTGGAAGTATGGACGTAGAAACATAATTTATTCAATTTGACCTCCGATAGCCCGCAGATAAGTTCGCATTGTAAAAGTTTTATCTACGCGTTACTCTGTTAATTTTTTGATTTTTGCGGTTTTTTAAAAACAAGGTGTACCCACAAAATACCACAAACAATACAGGGTGTCTTAGCTAGCATCTCATCGAAAAAAACAATCTATATCTCCCTATTGATATTAGTTCAGGGTTACTTAAACATTTTCAATTCGTTATCAGGGCAGGAATCCACCAGTAAAGTTCTTGGTACTAGCTAGACATCCTGTATACACATACAATCATTTGTATTCGTATATAGTTAGGGGCCATTCATGTATTACGTCACACGAATTTCATGATTTTTGGAGCAGGTGAGTCCGTGTCGATATGTTATTGTAATGATAGTCAGGTAAACTAGAAACATTTTATTTTATTTGCATAACTATTGATATTAAGACATTGTTGCTTGAACATTTTCGACTCATAATTTAGGCAGGAATCTTCTTATTATTAGTGAGAAGTGGTTCTGTTACACCTGTATAATATACGTATATAAATATATAATAATTACGTTGTATGTCTGTCCGATAACAACTTCCTGGAACTCACGGCAAAAGAACGAAATTACACGGATGGAGAGAGATTAGACTAGACGACATAGCCACCACCGCATCTGCGTGGCCCAAAAATGATACTACACATTGTAAAAGCAGGGCTTAGCTAAGACAAAAACATTAATTTACGCATCCTCCGTAATTTTTCACGGATGAACGGCTAGTTTACAATAGAATTTATGAAGACTAGATTGAATGTTATATCATACTACACAGATTTGAATTAATGGCATCACTGAGTGCAAAAAAATAATAACACGACAAGAAAAAAGAAGCTAATTACTTTGTTATTGCTTTAAAAGTCCAAAGTACGTGTACATCTCTATTTGAAAAAGAAATAAAAACTATTTAAAATTATTTGTTACATTCTTTCACTGAAAATTGTATAAAGTAACAATGAATATTATATATTTTTAAAACGGGCAAAAAACGGCGTATTTTTTATTACAATAAATAAAGACTCGTATAAATGGATCGACGTGACACCAATACCGATCAGGGCACTTAAAATTCAATAATATTGTAATGAGTATTTTTTATCCGTATTGTAATAAGTGTGAGTAATGTGCGAGTATGAAATAACACCGATGCAGGCACTGCCTGCCCGGCGCTCCCGTAACTTACAGACCCAGCTTTCACCAATTTATGCCGACCGGCTTCCTCATTGGGGCACGGCATATTCATTAATGCTACACATAGACCGCTCATAACGGTAGTTTTACGCTAAATCGGCGAGAACAATGAGAAATTTATAAATACGATTTCAAGGATAGCACACTATTCCAATTTAACTTAAGGCGGAAAATTCACTGAAAATGCATATTTCTGCTTTTCTTTTTAGAAAATGTGGGTTTTTATTATTCGGTTTTTATTACATACAACTTTTTTAGAACGATAACTTAGATAAAACATTTATTCTTATATAAAAGATATAAATAATTTTCAGTGTTAGAAAAAAATCAATAGTTTCTGAATATTTGTATGTAAGTAGAATACGTTTTCTTTTCGAGTATAAAATTACTTTTATGTTAACAAAACTGTACTTAAATAATTAAGAAATATTCAATATTAATAAAGTTATAAATTTTGCAATATGCAACAAATTTTTACGTTTTTTGATAATTTTAAAACGCTATTTATTCGTATAAAGGGATGATTTTAAACAATATATTGTATTAAATTTACTCCCGCACTTTGGAGTCTTCAGAGTCTTCAACCACTTTTATTTTTAGGTCTCAATCCTTAGGATTGGTCTGCACTCGATCCTTAGGATTGGTCAGTACTCGATCTCGTCACTCCTCTCTGTCACCTGCCGGCCTCTTCATTTCTTGATAGGTTCTACAGCGCACATCTCCGATAACTTAAGATCAAATAATCTACGTACAAATAATAATGTACGTTGATGTCTCACAGAGCTTCGGATTAATCTAAATCTATAATTTATCTTAAATAATGACGATCCTCCTGGGGACGAAATTTAGTAATAGTTTTCTTAAAAATTTGTACGTACTAGAAATGTATTAAGGCCCGAATTCAGCGTCAATACAAAGTAACACTTTTAATGCGTATTTAATCTTTAAATCATTGTATTGACTAGGTTTTGAATTCGGGCCTATGTGTAATTCATTTTGGATGCTGCGCCTGCGACGCGAAATAATTCAACAATCTTCTGAGCTTACTTTTGTCATTTCAGTCACGTCCTTGCTTTTATCAGTGATTTTTCAATTTATAATATGACCGAGTACTGCAGTATTTATCCGTCTGCTGAACCTTATTCATTCGATAACTTCAGTAATATATGTACGATTACGCACATTTCTGTTTAAATCTTAAGTGAAAAGTCAGTTGAAATATTGAAGCCCATTGTTCCCACATTACGCATCTCATATTCGCACAATAGAAAAAGTTCAATAAAAAAATGTAAGATATGTTAATTATAGATTAAGAATTCAAATTGAAGATATAAACTATAATTGCCTTCAATACCAAACAAACCTATTCAAACTTAGCGATATATGTGTAATAGCTGATCAAATATTTTTGCATACAATAATTAATTCTGATAATTTGAATACCCCTGACCTTTTATTATCCATTTCATTCTATATACCGTATAATAATACTCTTGTAACAAAACCAACATTACTCATCAAAAATATCTACAATTAACAGACTTTTAATACTAGCATGCGCAATATTATACAAGAGCAGAAATTCTATGTGCGCATTTGATTCGCTACCGGTATCTAATCAATGCCATTTCACTGTTAATATATTCGATTAATCTTTGTTATGTGTGTGTTATTTATTTATATTGTAACGAAATGGTAAGCAGAAGGAATCGCACACGTCCGAATCCCTTGTCACAACACCGGAAGGATCGAGAACGGTCTACACCAGTGTAGGATTATCTACAGGAGACGCCTAAATGTGTAGATAATCTAAAGATAATGATAAAGAACAACCTATAAGCGAGGCTAACCTTTTCCTAAACACTAGAAAGGAATATAATAATCTAGGAGGTTCGAAAGAACAGCGTATCGCATATATAAGCAGCACCGCGCCGCGCGATTGAGATAGAGTTGTTTTTATATTTCGATCGGTGCGAAGTACACGCAAGACAATGGCGGTGCGCCCAGTCGTGGAATTTCGGAGCGACAGATATCGAGCGAAATAACCAAGCGAGTTCTTACATTAGTGGCGAAATAAATAAACGCGACTATTACAAGCGAGAATTGAATGGAATGTTAAATAAAGTGTTCCTAGCGATAATAAAGTTCATAGACGAGAGAAAGCTTACGAAATAGTGTGATTTAAGAAAAAGCGTTATGTTTAATTCGTGTTAAAGTTCATTCAATAATGAATTAATCATTGATAAAAATGTATCGCTGATTTTATTTATTAATTTTAATTATTTTTGAGTTTTTCATTACAGAGTAGATTGAGCGATTCTCGGTAGCGAGCGGAGGGCCCGGAGCGCAGAAGCGGCGGGCGGCGATCGGAAGCGCGGCTCGGCTCGGAATGCCGGTCCGCGCAAAAAGCGCCCAGCGCCGAAGGAAATGATACCCGCCGCGAGAAGCCACGCTCTCTACTTTTCACTCTCACTTATTAAAAAGTTGAATTTTATTATGCGGACCGACGGTGCACTCTCGCTTTCGCCCGAGCACACGGGCGGCCGCCGCGCGGCGAGCCTTGTTCGCAACACAAATCCGCCGCGCGCGCTTCCTCCGCCTAATATCCGCGCGGAAAACTCGCTCGATTCGGTGCAACGGTCGCCGGTCGCGTTCCCGACAGACGAACGCAACCTGCCGTGTTACCTCTCGTACTTACTTACCATCGCGCTGTTTCCCTGCCAAGCGGAGAGGATAGAGCGCCGCACTCTTCTCTCCTGACATACAACTCTCGCCTCATCCGCATTCGTATATCTTGGCATGCGAGCTCAACGGTTGTTGAGGTTTCTAACGGGACCTTCTAACGGGACATCTTCCAGTATCTGATTAATCTGGTAACGCCACGACATCCGCGGTCGTCCTCTCCTTCTGGCGCCATCAACACTACGTTTGCCTAACCTAACATCTGAGTGATCCTTTTTAATTCTATTAACTATGCTAAGATCAACTTTACATTCTTCCATAATAACTTCACTCAATAATTCATAAATGAATTTGCTACACGTACATCTAAGTGATTTCATTTCCACTGCATTCAATCTACTTTAGTTCCTCTTCTGCCAGCTCCAGGCTTTACTTTCAATATCAGTGTTGGTACCAGGATTATATTGTGTGCCGCTGGTCTTGCCTCGTAGACATTTAGATATTTATTTTAGAAATTATTGCATTCAAAGTACCGCTCAAATAAAAATAAAATTTTATAAATAAAATATCTCTTAACTTTTAACCTTGAACTGTGTGCGGCTTAAACCTTAAAAGCTAACGACCTTGATAGCCATTCATAAAAGGATAAATATTAGCATCTTCTTACGTCTATCGAATTCATCCCCGATTTTCGTCTAGTCTCCTAAAGAAGTTTCCAAAAAATTTGAAGATGCTGCCAGCACCACATTTCAAAATATATTCCATGTATAAATTTGTAGTATAGTAGAGCATCAATTATCCGTGATAGTTGACAAAAACGGTTATTACAAATCTAATTTTTATTAAGTTAAACGTACAAAAATACGTGTAAATTACAACACAAACATCTAGTAGCATCCCAATTATAATAATTCCGTTGTCTTTCCGTTCGTCTGTCGATCCCCGTAACTTCGTGTAAAGTCTGTAATTTCGTTGGAATTCACGGTTAAAAAAAAACAAATTAAACGGCCGAAGATGGGGCTTGAACCCAGCGCGAGCAAAGTCGAACGCGGAAACATACGGAAGTTGCCATCATCGTATGTGCGGGACCCTTAAAAAATAGACTACGCATAGAACTCAGCAAAGACGCGAACCATCTGTACCAAAAAAGTTATTAAGCGCACAATTTATTTTCTAAAATATAACATATTTTCTTTAAGCTTATAAACATTTTCTCCACAGTCGATGGCATCTCTTGCGTGGTGTGGTGGTAGGATATCCGGCTCCCACCCAGGGGACTCGGGTTCGATTCCCGGTACCGGAATTTTTTTATTTTCCCCTTTCATTTTTGATTTTATTTTGATGTCTATTTTATTTATAATACTAATTATTTAATTAAGTTGTCGCATTAGTTTTATGCATGCACAATCGCCAGGGTTCAAAATAGTAGGTACCATTAACTGGCGGGGAACTATATAAAAAAAAAGTGTTCAAATATTTTGATAAAAGTTGTCATTACTATTTCATTGATATCGGCTATTAATAAGTAAATACTTATTCTTTAGGAACCGGCATGTAAAAATACCGTCTTTTTTGATGGGTTACAGGTAGTTTAATAGTAATAGGAATAAGCGGAATGGTATTATCCTGGTTCCAGAGATATCTTAAAGAACGAAGCCAGCAGGTAAAGAGAATTGTGAGTGTAAATTGTAATTGTAAACGTAAGCTAACTAACTACATCTTTTGGTATTCCGCAGGGAACAGTCATAGGTCCAATACTATTTATTATTTATGTTAACCACATGTTCAAATTACCTTTAAAAGGAGAAATTGTATCTTATGCTGATGATACTGCATTAATTGTAAAAGGAAAGACATGGGGTGATGTTAATACAAAAGCAAATAGAGCTGCTAACATTTTGAAATCATGGTTTGACAAAAACTTTTTGTCTTTAAATGCAGAAAAAACTGTATATATCCCGTTTCCTATTACCAAAAAGGATTCACCTGAACATATTCATACAAAGATCTGCTCCAATCAATGTGATGATAACAAAAATTGTGATAATTAAAATTGTCTGTTTTTGTCTGGTAAGACCAGTATAAAATACTTGGGTCTTCTGTGTATAGTTTTCTGGGATATTCTGCCGTGTATATGTGACCTCTCTGGCTAACATTAGCCCTGATGATGGACCCTGCAATGGGATCCGAAACGTTGGCCAGAGAGGTCACATATAAACGGCAGAATATCCCAGAAAACTATACATAGAAGATTCTGAACGGCCGTGAAAACCTAAGGACATTTTTAAAATACTTGGGTGTCATAATTGACAGCAATCTCAAATGGAAATTGCAAATATATTCCACAGTCACTAGGATGAGAAAACTCATATACCTATTCATAAGGCTACGAAATATCTTATCAATAAACATGCTTAAGGTGGTATACTTTGCATTTGCCCAGTTCATACTATAGTATGGTACAGTTGGCTGGGGTCTAATATAAGTATATCTAATATAATATAATTAAGTCTAATATACTACCAGTGGAAATAGTTCAGATAGTAATTATCAAAGTGATTTTGAAATAACCCTCAATATTCCCAACAAGGGAACTTTTCAACATTTTTAACGTCCTAAATATTAATCAAATCTATAAAAAATTTGCGATACTTCAAATTCACAAAATGTATGTCAATAATAGAACATTTGGATGTTTTAGTAATAGACCGAGATCAGCTGGAAATATTTTGATACCTAAATGTAATACTAGCACAGCTCAACACCATTTCTCTTATCAAGGAGTATCATTCTTTAATGCTCTTCCCGATGAAATGAAGACGGAAAAAATTATAGAAAATTCAAGACTAAATTGAAAAATCTTCTAAAAAAACCATCACAATAGCGCAATGAATAAATCTTATACTATAAAATATTAACATTTTCATATAATTGCTTACGCAGAAAGTCTGTGAATTTTTTTTGCATTTTTATAGCAATAATCTCATACGCCCGCGAATTTGAACACTTCATAGTAATCATTATCATCTTGGTTTTCATAGAATTCAAGTCACGTTTTTGTATCTGTCAGGACTTATTACTTCGAAGAATATATGAACTTGCCATTGAAGTTGGTTCTCGAACACATTCGATTAAATCATCTTACATATTTTTTTAAAAATCTAGGTTCATTTTGGTATGCATGATAATATATAAATAAATATTTAAGTATACAAAAATATTTAATTAACCGATTGGATTAATGTAAACCTTATATTTTTTAACATTTTAGATCCTTACTTTATAATTTTCACCTCAGTTAAGCCCTAGATAATGAGCGTTTTAACGTTAGATAAGATGTGAATTTGACCTAAGGATGAAATTACTTTTGAATGAAGTTTGGATGGATTGCAACACATAATAAATATATTAAGATAATCTCGTTTTCCAATTTTGGAGTGTGTGGGCTATTTTTTGTAAACGTTTAATTATTTCCAATAGCACTGAAATGCTTTAGATACCGTCTTGCTACCAGAATGCTGACAAGCGTATTACAAAGTATTATCGCGGGGTATGTTAATACAACGACTGCACGTTCTTATTATAAAATCGAGTGAATTATAAGGTTTCTCAGCCATTGTGGAAGCGTTGCTGGCGAGTGATTAATTGGAAATCCATTTATTGGGTAAGTGGCTTAGTAATATTATTTTTTGAAATAAATTTTTAATCAATAGTTCATGTATGTGTTCTAATCCTGATTGCCGACTTTATTAATTCAGATTCATTCTGGACTAACTTACTTTCTTACTGTAGTTAAGTTAGATAGTTAAGTCATATTTAAATAACTCAGTTTGATCTATTTACTTATTTACATTATAACAGAGAATTGGGTGTGGGAATTGATAATGGCATTAAAAAAGATAACGTAAACGAAAAACCGAAGAAAATTGAAAACCGTATGAAGCTCAGTAGCGAGGGAATCTGTATTATTACAATACATACAGATATCATTTGACTTTACACGTTTAGGTGAAATTGTGTAATTGTGAGGTGAACCTGATGTGAGGAATAAATCAATATATAACCCAATTGTTGCACTGAAATCATAAAAAAAATTATAATCTTTACATGCGAAAAATGTGTATTAAGTTTGAAAATCAGGTTTCGCAGTGACTAAAATCAACTAATGTAAAAAAAATAAGATTATATATACTTTTTTTTGCAGTTTAGCAAAGAATATTTCATTATTCCATTATTATTATTACTGTATATATGTATATATATATATATAATTTCTTTTCTTTTTGTTACTTTCTTCGCCTATTGCTAACTTTTATTATGTTTAATTTTTTTATTATGTTTACCCCAAGAAACTTCACTGGTCACATGGAGAACATCTGTTTGGACACGTACAGTTATGGTTTCCTTAAATAAATAAAGCATTATCTTGATCAATAATTATTGTAAAAACGTGCGGTGTACGTGTCACGTATTAGTACACTGGTATGCCGGTACCTGATTAATACAAAGAAAAAATGACAAACAAGCGCAGAAATTAAAAAAACCACACTGGGTTAGTTGGCTCGATCCGCGCGTGCACCGGACTGGCGCACATGGAGACAAAGGCAGTAATGTCATCCATGACAGAATACATTGTCATAATGCTGTGTTCCACTTACAGTTGTTTTTCCGCACATCTTTTCATTTATTCGTATATTATAGTTAAATTCAGGTTTCTATAATTGACATGGCTAAATCGTTTACACTTACTATGGCGTTTTATACGGGAATACAGGACTCGTATGCGTTGTATAAATCATTACCGTCGGATAACGACGATGGTACAATATAATATAATGTACTGTATGTAATTTTTCTTCCTCTTTTTGTGACCTATCCGTTCAACGGACATTCGGCCGTATTTTGAAAATAGCAATCATAGCCATTTCGGCATATGGACAGTTATTATATAACATTGTAAAGCCGTCGATTTTGACGTTAATAAGTTAAACAGATTTGGAACTTTTTTTTTTTTCTATTTATTTTCTTTACATTTTATAATATTTAGTCCCACAAAACGACTAAAAAGACGTTTGTCTGTAGGTTCATTTTTACGATTGTAAGTTACACTATTACAAAATATTATTCACTTTATAAGCATAAGAGATAAAAAACGAAAATAATTAAGTACAAAAAACAACATAAAATAATTTTTCAGTACAAAGTTAAAAATTTTAAGCAAATTAAGAAGAGAGCAATAAATAAAGAAAATAGCAAATTAAAAATATATATAATATAATGAATTCAACACGGAATGGTTGCTATTTTCAGACTAGAGCAGAGCCGATTAGCTATCATGTTAACTACCAACACTCTATTTACTGTGGTCCGGAATAGCTCTACAGTAGATTGGCTACTGTCTCGGGTTTTATAACCTGATGTCCTCTTTCTTCCAAAGCGACGACTTCCGGCAATCTTTCCCTGCATTATGAGATGCAAGATCTCGTACTATATATTGAAGTTTTCGGATTTTTATTGTTTTAGTTACTTATTTTTCTTTATTCATCCGAAGCATAATATCTTCATTCGTGACTCTGTCCGTCTTTGAGTATTCTTCTATCCTCACTTGTAATACTTCAATTTGCCTTGTCAATTCTTCGGTATGTATGTAATATTTATTGAATTGGATTGCAAAATTAAAATCCGCAACGATGTTTTCGGCGAAGGAATATGCTGAGAGTTTTTTGTTCGCATCAAAGCTGGTGACACCAGCTTTTGTTAAGATATAATTTTAAAAATCATATCGGAACAAAAGCTGCCTCTGATAGCGAATTTGATTCATTAATGCGTCAATTTTATCCGGTGTTTGACCATTAGAACCCAACTTAGACCTCAGTAGTCCATCTTTATTACCTACATTGTTTGATGACATACATATTACGTAATATATATATTTTTTTAATTTAATTCTAATCTGTACATGTATCTGAAAATCGATATTGTTATAGATACTACTGAAATAAATTCTTGTTATACAATATTTTCAATTAAAACCAATCTATATATAGATTTGAAATCTAATTAAAATAAAATAAATTGAATGTATTTTTATTTCGAAAGAATAAACTCCAAGACTTTGGGAAATTTGTGAAAGTTAATTTAATCAAGAAATACTTTGGTCTTACAGAGGTCAACATATCTTGGTGTTTTATGAGTAACGGAAGAATTTAAGAATAACGGAAGCCATGCTCAGCTCATGGTCAAGTCCTTGACCAAAGTAAATCAAAGCGAAGCAAAAATAACTCAATTTTGCGATTCATAAGAAACATCTAAAAATAAATGTACGAGTATTACGTTAAAAATGCTAATTAAAGATATCTTCTAATTTTGGAACTTCAAAAAATATTACTCTGTAATAAATTAAAAAAGAATCATTGAGATGGTTTGGGCAGGTTGAGCGAATGAATAAGGAAAGAAAGAGTGGTAATAAAGTATATGACGCAACTGTTGACGGCTCCAGAAAGAGAGGGGATCGCGGAAGACGTGGCATGACCAGATTAACCAGATTTGGAATATGGCCCTGTTAGGAGCCTCAACAATTGTCGAGCTTGCATGCGAAGATGTACGAATGTGCATGAAGCGAGGGTTGTGTGTCAGACAGCAGAGTGTGGCGCCCCATCGGCGTGATGGCAAGTAGTTAGTAAAACACTACTTGACATATAAAACTTTGTGTCGAGAAGTAATAATAAGTTTAACTATAGAATATGTTTATTCACTAACTAGCAACAAGCAATCGACTGTCGTCGATCGTTTGCCGATAGGCCCTGCGGAAGGCAATGAAGTACTTAAACATTTTTTATAGTATTTTTAAATATGTGAGCTCTACATGCCATATCATGTATGAAAAATGCCAATATTGTGTTCTTGAAAAAATGGAACAAACTCAAAATATTCTGAGTATATTAAATATTGGTATTTTTAAATATAAATTACTGTAATGATGGTCCAACGTTTTACAAAAAATAAGTCAAAAATACTGAGAAAAAAAAATGCAAACTTTGATGTCGCATATCTCCATAACTATTCATATTAGGTCATGATAGCTTAAATATTTGCGACTCATAATCAAGTCAAGAATTCCCCTGTAAAGTATTGTGGACTAGCTCTGTTAAACCTGTGCATATAGTCCTGCGAGGTAATTAATGTTTTCGATAACCCTGTATACTGTAAAAGCCCACTAGGACGTTGATAAATAAATAAATAAACAGTATATTCAGTATTTTTGTAAATGGTATTGCAATTCCTAGTGGCATCCTTCCGCCGAGAATGAGAATAATAACGTTCCTGGGCAGCGCGATCGAGCATTAAACGCGCGCGGTGTGTTTTGTGATTGATTGGGCTTTCTTTCGGCGCGTGGGAGCCGGCCGGGCGAGAGAGGCGCGGGGAGGCGAGACGAGGCGACCCGGAGCGCGCGAGAGCGAGCGAGAGCCGCCGCCGCGCCGGAGAAAGTGAAATTCACGAGGCCTTTGCAAATTTTGTAATACGTCACGGCGAGGAAGTTAACGATGCCAGAGAGCAGCTGGCCCGCGAGCAGAAACCGCGGTGGAGTAAAAACCATTATCAGATATTGAGGCATATTTTGCAATCCGCATCTCTCGGCGCGTCACTTTCCGACGGTGCATTCCGCCGCCGTATGACGTGCGCCACCCGGGTGTATTTATATTGCGGACGGTCCGCTTATAGACGCGCCTCTCCGCGCGCGCAGTTCGCCGGACTGAACCGCGCGAGTTGTTAAACCGCCATCTGCACCTTTCCATTTCAACAGTTCAATCGTACAATGGACAACTTTACTATTTTTACTCCCTTTATATTAACTCGTGGCGTCTGCTTGCTTGCTTGCCGGCTTGCCGTCAAAAAAAACTTTGGATCGATTTTTGACCCTTTTCCCGTGAACTAAACGAGCTGAAACTTGGCAAGTAGACTCGTGGCGACGATAAAGAAGATCTTTCAAATTTTCGTTGAAAAATTTAAAATTATAGTATAATTTCGGATTTTTAGAAATTTTATTGTTTTTTTCAAATTGGAATCATTAGAAAAGTTTGATAAGCAACGGCGGCCCGATAACTTTGCGGAATATTTTCTAAATTTGAATTACTCCGTCGCTATACATAATAGGTACTTCACTACGTATGTCGAAAATCTAAATTGACTGACAAATGTTTTTAGAATTTAATCTTCAAAGCATGAAGTGTCTTACCAAGCTCAAAACATCTGACATTTTAGAAATATATTAAATTACTGAAAGTTTAATGTTGTGTTATATTAGGTCCTTACATATGAAATTGGCGTTTTGCCGTACTGGCAAATTTGATCTCAAATATCTTCTCTTTGGTTAGGAATTCCAAATCCAAATTTATACAGCTATTTACTCATGTATTTGTGTTTTGAAAATTATAATTCATTTGTTTTTTCCTCAATTGTTTTTTTTATTTGCGTCACTCAGTATACAAAATGAAAAACTTGAAATATCGCGTTATTTACGAGTACGAGTTCCACCGTGGCACCAGTGCTGCAGAAACGGCTCGAAGGATTAATGATGTGTATGGCGACGGTGCCGCAAAAGAAAACACAGTGCGTTTTTGGTTCCAACGTTTTCGTTCTGGAAATTTCGACCTGCAGAACAAGCCCCGTGGACGGCCGGAGACCAAAGTTGATAATGAAGAATTGAAGGCTATTGTGGAAGCGGATCCTTCGCAAACCACATCCGAGTTAGCTGCAGGCTGCGGTGTTAGTGATAAAACTGTTTTAATCCACTTGAAGCAAATTGGTAAGGTGAAAAAGCTTGAAAGGTGGGTACCTCACGAATTGAGTGAAGCAAATCAACAAACGCGCGTTGACTGCTGCGTTGCATTACTCAACCGGCACAATAATGAAGGGATTTTAAATCGAATCATTACCTGTAATGAAAAGTGGATCCTGTACGATAATCGAAAGCGCTCATCGCAATGGCTGAACCCTGCCGAACCAGCCAAACCATGCCCCAAGCGAAAATTGACTCCAAAAAAGTTACTTGTGAGCGTTTGGTGGATTAGTGCTGGTGTCGTTCACTACAGCTTTCTTAAATCTGGCCAGACAATTACGGCAGATGTCTATTGTCAGCAACTGCAAACCATGATGGAAAAGCTAGCTGCTAAACAACCGAGGCTGGTTAATCGCTTTAGGCCACTGCTGCTTCATGACAACGCTAGACCACACACTGCACAACAGACGGCTACCAAATTAGAGGAACTTCAATTGGAATGTCTAAGACATCCACCGTACTCTCCGGACCTTGCCCCAACAGATTACCATTTTTTCCGAAATTTGGATAACTTCTTGCAAAGGAAAAAATTCAACTCCGATGGGGCAGTCCAAACCGCCTTCAAAGATTTTATTGATTCCCGTCCGAATGGTTTTTTTTAGTAAAGGGATCGATGAACTGCCTATGAGATGGCAAAAGTGCATAGATAGCAATGGTACATACTTTGATTAAATAAATATATTATAATAAAAAAAAATCGGCTTTATGTTCCTCCCATACTAAACGCCAATTTCATATGTAAGGACCTAATATGTTTTAATTCGTCTTTAATTGTTGTTATATTTTACAAAGAAAGGGAGTATAATAAAAACTTGGTTTTTATGGGTTACTTTTTTTTTCAATGAATTAAAACGAAAATTTGAGTAAAATTGAACAAGTCTGAAAGTAAAAGCAAGATATCTCATAAACTAACAAAGTTGTAGAATTTTTAATTTGCGTTGTGCGTGAATATTGTTGCTCCGTCTGGTGGAGTCGCGTGACGTCACTTCTCATACCCGGTGTACATCGCGGCTCATGCTCGTATTGCTCCGGCTATGCGGACGCGTGACGTCACAGGCGAGTTGGAGGTCAAACATTCCGCGCTAAAATACATCAAATTTAATATTCATGTTATCTGTTATTTATTGACGGATTTCAACAAATTCTTCACCATTTTATTAATTTTGGTCTATATTTTTGATAAATATTACAACATATTATATTATCAGCACTATGAAACTTCTCCATTAATGATATTAAATTCACTTTATTCAAACCATTCTTTTGAAAAAAAACTAACCCAAAAAAAAACAAGTTTTTATTATACACCCTTTCTCATTTGTATTGTTTCCAATTTTATATTCTGTCAACATATAACTCTTGCTTTAAGTTCATGTGGAAAATCTATACCAAGTAAATTATTATCCTTAAAACTTATAGAATTTTGAAAACGTAATAATTGGTATAGTGGGCACAGCGCCGGCGAAACCGTCTGACCGGACCCATGGCTCGAGTCAGACTACGAGTCACGCCTTCTCCACGCGTCGGGCTCCTTTCTCATTTGTTTGGTTTTCAATTTGAAAAACCGTTTAAATTTTGAAAAATCCAAAATAATTAAATTTTTTTAAACGAAAGTTTGTTGGATCAAGAAACGAACAACAAACCGCAGACGTTACGAGTTAAAAGAAAGAGAGTAAAAAAGAATTGGGCTACCACGCGAAGATAAACCTCGATAGTCAGCCGTATTCTGAAAATAACAAGACGATACGAACGTCAAGTCATCTGTCAAATGTCAATATTTTTATCATTGTGATGAAAATATTAGTACTCTTTGGATGAACAAATTAGTAGATGAAACAAACTAATTCCTACCAACTTTTAAAATAATATTAGTACCTACCTACTTATTTTTATACAGGGTGTACCAGAGCTAGCAGCAGAAACTTGGCCGGTAGATTCCTTATGTTATGAGTTTAAAATTTTTCCTAAATGAGAACAAAAAACACGTATATATATTTATATATATATATATATCGGGTACTCAAATATTAAAAATCGCTTCTTTAGTAATAAAAACCGATCTTTATACCAGCATAATAACTATTGCGTTTCGAAATGATTTCTTGAAATATGCAAAAATACACGCGTTGTTCACAATTTTTTTTAATGATTTTTGGCGAATTTCGCAATTTTTTGTACCTTGAATTACGAATTAACGAGATTCTAGTACATTCAATAAAATTGTTAAGTTCCAGACGGTTATAAAAATATTTTAATTAAAATATGCGCGCGTATGGCTTTTACAACATCAAGAATTATTTAATTCAACTGTGTGTTTTCTTCCACGTACAATCTTTTTATTCTTCAACAGTTCTCCGATTGTGATTATCTGAATGTAGGAATAATTTGATAATTAAACCGATGTAATAATTGTGCAATGAACGCAATTCACCGGTGTCATTCCTTATCTCGAAACCTTGACTTTTCTCGCACTGAATGATAATGCATTATCATTTTTATGTAACTTTAATATATAATAATATATATTGTTTATATATATATATAAACATTAATATGCACTTTAGTTTATCGATATTTGTAGGTGTCACGCGTTCCATAATAATACAAAATCACGCGCTGCACTATCGAGACTGCTTTCAAGTGAAAATGGCGTGGAATCCACTAACGAAAGGGAAATTTAAGGCGGAAGCAACAACCCTATCTATTATACGCACGTATATATTTTTTTCAGGTTTATTATTTGTGTATGTCTCTTAATTTCATTTATTTATTTCTTATTTAATCTATAATATCTATATATATATATATACGGGATAACCCGCGTCAAAATCTGGTCCTCAGAAGGACCATTCGTCAACCGACGTTTCGCCTGAATCACAACAGGCGTCTTCGGGGTGTCTTGTTAATAAATTTCCGTCACGAGGGGCAGTGCTCGCACACCAGACTTTGACGCGGGTTATCCCCAAAGAAATTAATACTAACATATATATATATATATATATTTGTATGACCTGGCTTAAGTGATCACTATAAAAAATGCAACGTTGTAAGCCCTGAACCATCGTATAAGAGACCTCCATCCACCTTTTTCATATGTAAATAGCTTCGTCTCTGTGAGACTTCTATATTTATTCCTCCGGGGACCAAATCCAGTAACTTCTTCGATCATTCTTTCATGTAAAAATATTGTTAAAATATTCAACAAGTTTGCAGTTCCTCGATTTCTTGCGCAAGGGCCCAATTAAAGTATAAAAGTGTCTCTGAATCAAAGTATTGGCCGCAAGTTTAAAACACCTCGAGTGCAGATAAGAATTTCTCTTTTTCCACAAAGGTCAAGTGAGCAAGCAGCTCCGAGTATCCACTCCGCTGAATTGAACCGCGCGGCGGCCCGCTCTTCCGAAATTGAATGCGCGATCGTTCACCGCCGAGAAAACTCCGCGCAGTTTTACTCTTTGCTGGAATAATCGATATCCGCACCTTGCTTTCTGCGACATTTATTCACGGACATCGGTCTGCGGAGCGCAATTATCTGCGAAACTTTGGGAAACTGTATTTTGATTAAATGTGTAAAAGTTCAACATTAATTTGTGTAACATCTGTGGCACATAATTATTTGCGAAACGGTACTATAGGACTCGAGAAACTGTCATTTTTGTGGTCAAAATTTGAAAGTTTAAGAATAATTTAAATAAAAACTAACCCATAAAAACCGAGTTTTTATTATACTTCCTTCCTTTGTAAAATATAACAGCAATTAAAGACGAATTAAAACATATAACATAACACTAAACTTACAGTAATTTAATATATTTCTAAAATTTCAGATGTTTTGAGTTATGATAAGACACTTCATGCTTTGAAGATTAAATTCTAAAAACATATGTCAGTCAATTTAGATTTTCGAAATTCGTAGTGAAGTACCTATTATGTATACCGACGGAGTAATTCAAATTTAGAAAATATTCCGCGACGTTATCGGGTCGTCGTTGCTGGTAATCAAACTTTTGTAATGATTCCAATTTGAAAAAAACATTAAAATGTTTAATAATCCGAAATTATACTATAATTATTAATTTTTTTAACGAAAATTTGATAGATCTTTTTGAACGTCGCCACGAGTCCACTTGCAAAGTTTCAGCTCGATTGGAGCACGGGAAAAGGGTTAAAAATCGATCCAAAATTTTTTTGACGGCAAGCCGGCAAGCAAGCAGACGCCACGAGTTAAAAGAAAGGAAGTAAAAAAGACCCAGACGCTTGAATCACACTACTAATGCAAAGAGTGGACAAACATTTGGCTACAATGCAGGGGCCCTTATTTAGTACTACGCGGTTTTATTCGTTAAATAATAAGAACAAAAGTTCTTCAATATTCAAAAAGGTTTAATTTAAAAATGCATTTTTAAACATATTAAAATTTTTAATTATATTAAAAACAAGTTCTAAGAATACCGGAATAACGATTACCAAGAAGTATCCTCTTGGCAACTCCGGAAGGAAGTCGACCGGTGGGTCGCCCCAGGTACTGGAAAAAACTACAGAAAGAAGTGTGTGAAGACAGGACGTGTCTTAACTGGTTAACAGTAGGGAAGCAGTACAAATTAGGAATATGGAAATACGCTGTCGAGTCTTTGGGCCTCCGACCCTAGGAAACAGAAAATAGGAAACATTGTATTAAAAACCGAAATTTAAACGATCGGCTTATATGCACTGATATGGATGGACCTGTTTTAAGAAATTGGTCCTCGGTAGAAATGTATGCAATGGTTAAAGTAGGTTTCACGTTTTTAATTGTCCGTATATTGTAAAATATAGGTAGAGCTTCAATGGAGACAAACTTAAAAATGGCCGTTATAGCAAAAAGTCATCAAATTGCGTCGCAAATTTTTATTCCGGGGTTATGTTTTGAAAATCTAAATTTAGTACCTTTGTATATGCATTTTCATCGTAATATATTTAAGCTGTTTCTTTTGATGTATCAGAATAATTTATATTTCTCTTTCCTTTCTCTGGTCTTTTCAACACTCTTGTGACAAAACATAATGCACCTGAGTGGAAGCTTTTCATCGATTCGTCAGAAGTAGCGAAGGGAAAAAATCCATTTCAAAATGAAGACTACAACACACACACGTTCACCAGTTTGAAGACTACAAAGTGTACACTACGTGTGTAGTAAAAACTACATGAAGTGAACTAATTGTGGTACTTATGTAGTCAACTTATTACAAAATTGTAGTACTAATGAAGTGAACGTATTATAGTACTATGAAATTGTAATGACCTACAAGAAAAATGTGTTACTAGAAAAATTATTAAACCATGGGGGAGGTTGTTTCAGTTTCCAGAGATTTGTTCATTCAATCCAAAAAAAATTCAACCGGGGGGGGGGGGGTGTTGTTTCGATTTAAAACATTTCTTCATTTTCTAAATCGACTTCCCAAAAATTTCACATAAAAAAATGTACTATTTGAAAAGAAAACATTATTCTGAAAAATTGCAACTTCACAATAAGAATGTTTTCTCGAATTAAATATATGTGTGTTGTATCAAATGTGACCAAAAATTAAAGATGAATTAAAACGATTAATTCTGGCGTCCCCTAGCGGCAGTTACACGAGGTAATTTGTGCCTACCGTACCAGAAAAGTGGATTTCTCTAAAAATGGATAATACATGTTAATCAATTAATATCAATAATCAAAAGGTCGATATATTCACGGGAATGTACGAGGCCGCTACAGCGTAATTGGTTAACGCGCCTGCCCAGGATAGGAGGAGATACGTGGTTCGTACCCCGGTAGCAGCTAAATATATTTTCGTTTGATTTGATTTTTCTGCATGTCTTTCTAATTGATTAATAAATTTGGTTTTAAATTTCATTTAATTTTTTTAAATTTTGAATTGAATAATCATCGAATGTGTACTCTGTAGTATTCGTTTTAAAATGATGTGTAGTATTTGAAGTATGTACTTTCAATAACTTTGAAGTGTGTGTAGTTTGTAGTGTGCACTACACTTCAAAAGGTGTGAAGTGTACACTCAATGTAATGTAGTACTACATTGTAGTAGTTAGTACAGGGCCGACCCATCACTAGTTAGAAGTGAGTTTGAAGGCCGTTCTACTTCACAACGGTAACAATCTATTCCTGTTGATTACATCTATTCAAATATGAAAGAAAAGAGAAATTTTTATTTACGAAGTAATGTTTTGAAGTTCCAAAATACATAAAAATAAATAAGTATATTGTGATAAAAATGGTAATCAAACAATTAGCATTTTTATCGTAATATATTTATTTTTAGATATTTCTTTTGATGAATCAGAATATTGTGTTATTTTTACATTACTTTCGTCCTTAGTCCGACCTTTCCATTATTTGTAATTTTCCTCTGTTGCTCGTAAAAAAACAAATTCGTCCCTTTACAAAAAATGTAAAGGAAAGAATTTATAAATAAAAATACGTTTCCCGCTTTTAGCAGGCCGTGCGTCGAAAAATATAAACCGTAATTCGAAATCTGATATGGTTCTGGTTTTCCCAATCTGCGACCTATGGTTTTGTTCGGCGATAACTTCGGTGGTTGCTGTCACAAGATATATTTTCTCAAACCGGCCCATAGGTACGATTCAAAAACTTTCATCATCACTATTATATTCTTATTAAAACGACATTATGTCTTTTCAGCGACAACATGCGTGAGAGATACCGGAAACGATAATCGACCCCTCGACGTATTGCAATAAAGGTGAAAATAAAACAATACTATGTACTTTAAAAAAAACATTTTTACTCATCTTTAAACAGATTGCAGGCATAATTCATATCACACTAGCCTTAAATATTTGTTGGCTATGGTGATTAATTTCTATGTATTAAACGCGCGTAATTAAATCTGCAAGAGATTCGATGACAATTTTTTATTGTTAATATTTTTTGATGTGTAACATCTTTACGCTCTGTTTATGGGAGTAATTTTGTGAATGCGAGGACGGAAACGCGTAACAGGAAGTAGGAATGAAAAATATATTCAACTTTGACATTAGGCGTCGGAAGAAAGTATCGAATTCGATAAATTAAGATTATGTTGAATTTATATTTCTAATATCTCTGGGTAATTTTGGTTTAGAAAAAACTGTTCAACAAAAATAATGTACAATATAATATATTTTATTAATTCAGACAAAAAAAATATTTGTAAAAGAATTTTATCCTAAATAAAGCGATTTAATAACACCTATTTAAGAAAAATATAAATAAAATCTAATATTCATTTGCCATGTACTTTTCAAATATAATGCCGTTTTATGCGATATATATTCACGTGAATGCTTAACAGCACCTACCTATCTTTTTGGTTCGAAACCGCTTTTTTGGATTTTTCATACGATTTTAAGGTTTTGTCTGCGAATATAAATAAATCATTTAGAAATGTTCGATGTGTAAATGAGCGAATACGCTTGGTTCATGGAAAGCCGCAGACTCCTTTACCGACTCGCTCAAACTGCTGCTGTAAGCAGTCGTTACTGAGAAACGAACGAAGCGTTACTGACAAAAGATATTACACATCATTTGCGACTACTGCAAGACTCGCTCAATTTTTTTGATGTATAACATCTTTCCTGCAATCTGTGCCAGTGATTTCGTGAAAAAGGACGGAAATGCGTAACAGGAAATAAAACAGGAAATGAGCGCGCGCTCATTGGTTAAATGAAACTGGGTGACAAAAAATCATCGTTTATAAACAATTCATTGTCCAACAGTGCCATCACAGCGAAGATGCACACTACCAGCCAATGCTCCTGATTTTGCATATATGGTGCAAGACTGGTGTCAAGCGTGTGGATGTTGTAACTTTGATATATTTTGGCTTATATCTTCGAAACTATCCAATAAATACTTTTTTACATTAATGTAAACAATAACTACCCTTAATGATATACATTCTCAAATTTTATGTAATTTATGTGATTATTTTTAAATATTTATTCAAAGTTTTGCCATCTATTGAAAACAAATAAAAACATATAATCGACCAAACACATTTCTAAACAAAATGCGTATGTAGATATATGGTACCTACCTAGTGCGGCAAAATTCAATAATAAATAAATTAATACACATACATTTTTTAATAAATATACAGGTTATTCAATTAATAAATAAAATACATTTTAAATGCTCATTTTTAATTATGAGATGTCAAATGTTACACACCATATGCGACTACTGCAGGGCTCGCTCGTTTTTTTTTATATCTACGCTTTTTTAATGCTTTATTAAATATATAAACAATAGCAAAAAATACGTGTTTATTTTAGTTTGATGTGACGTGATTTGATTGGTCTTCAAATATTCAAGTTGAAGTCGCTGTTCGATAGGTAATACTTTCTCCGGCGCCCGATGTGGCCCGCGCGGCAGGTTGTACCGAGCGGCTGAGCGCTGGACGCGGCGCGACCCGTTAACGATTCTGCGTGCAGACACCTACGTGCGATTCGGGGCTCGGACCATCAACGGTTTTGGTTGTACAAAATAGTGCATTATTTTAACACAAAACGGTCCCTTAGTAAAATTTGTCACGAAAACTACCTTAGAATTAGCGTGTTACAAAATTTTACTTAATATTTTTAAATACTCTCACTTTCACCTTGAATTTTATTTTCACCTATAAACCGGTAGATCGACACAGGCACCTCCAAAACTTAAAAGATTTTGTATGCGCCGGGTTTCGATTCGGTACCTCTCACATACTATCAAAATATTAAATATAGACTGATAGATTTAGATTTATGTTGAATTTCAAGCATTAATTTTTTATAATTCTTTTATAATTTTGATGCGTTTGAAGAAGTCATTAATTTTTTTTATACACTTTAATATTTTTAAATATTAATCATCCAATTTATAAACACATTATATTAATTAATTAGTAAAGATAAACAGAATAATCTGTGAAAAAATAATGCATGTATATATCAAATTTCTTTTATCATATAACTATATCACTGTACTTATAAAAATTGCAAACTTTACAATAAAATGTGTTTCCATTAAAAAAAACAATTTAAATACTAATATTGTATTTAAAATAATAGACTAAGATGTAAGAAGTATTAATTTAACAAATAACTTAAGGTTAACTAGTAAAAGTAATCTGTCAGATATCGCCTACTTCTCGGACTTAGATATAAAAATATAATTTCGTTAAAAAATAAGTAATATAAAGTTCTGTATTAAACAAATATACTTTACTAAGGGCCCGTTGTATAAAGTTCGTTTAAATCATCCATTATTGCGCTTTCCACAAATCACATAATCCGTTTTCGTAAAAATCTATGGTTTTTATGAAAGATTACTATAATCCAAGTTGACGCCATCAGCTACAAGTTAACTGAGAAAATTGAATGTTGAAACACATATCATTCCTGACATAAATATGCATTACTTTTTTCCGCATTTATGCAACTTTTTTCAGGAGCTTTATAACCGATAGATATTTGTTTTGATGTCAGGATATAAGTTGTAATTGTAATTTATAATAGAAAATTTTATCATGATAAAAATTTTGTACAGTTTGTTTGTTTAAAACTTCATGATATTCAAAATAAGGCGATTAATTTATTTTCCAATTTTTTAAATTTCAGGTTAAATGTTTAGATGGTTTTTTATTAGACTTTTTTACCCTTCCGAATTCTTGTAAAATATAAAACATATTTATAAGGTAGCCAGTTTAAAGTTACAATTGTAGCAGTGGACTAGGCGGATGTGGAGTATTCAAGAGTATCGTAGAATGTAACAAATCGGAAAAAAATCGGTTTCAGCATATGTTCGCATTTATCAAACTTGTAGTATACAATTATTCGCAGAATTTTAAAATCACGATTTTTAAGTATTTTCACCAAAAAAAACACTGGTCAACACACTTTTGGTCCTTTTATCCCTTTACGTACCTAAGGTACCAAAGGTACTTAAGGTACCAAAATAATCCATCTCAGAAACCGATCTATTGTAATGAATAAAATGTTACATTGCATCACAAATTTTTGTTTCGAAGTTGAAAGATATTCTTTTGGTGAAACAGAATATTGTGATATTTTTATTTTCTTGTCTAATCTTTTCAATGCTCTTTCAATAAAACATAATGCATCTGAGTGGAGGATTCTCCAAACGTGAGTTTGAAGGCCTTTCTACTTAACGGTAATTCTTAACCAGGAACTCCTCTGAAATGAATGAAAGAGAATTAAGAAAATACGAAGTCACTTTTATCAAAGATCGACTTCAATGAGTATGGCTGGAGAATGTGTGGCAATCGAAAAGTAATTGAGCTTTGGGCAAAATGAAAATGCAATATCGCCGCTCAATTAGTCCCGTGATTTCACAATCCAACGGGCACCAACTGCACTTTTTCCACTGAGAGGCTGATTACCAGCGACTGGCGCTTCCTGCGGGCGGGAAATTTACGCAAGCGCATGAATGTCTCCTACACATCCCGCGGTTCATTTGTTTGGGTACTAAAAAAAAGTTCGATATTATTTGAACAGCGGACCATGTATAAGCAATGAAGTTCCTCGGAGGGGAAGAAAGTTTAACTCTTTATAAACTAGCAGTAAAAACAGGACGCATGTTATGAAATAGGGCAAAATTTAGAAACGTTATTTTCGATCAATTATTGTTTTCGACGAGTAATTGAGCCTCGCTTGATCTATTTTGTTTCGCAGCCATGGGGTTAAGTCCAAACCAGCGCTGCGGGTCCAGTCCGGTGAAAGTTTCGCCCGAGAAGTATACCGAGAAGTACTTCGCCGCGCCAAGTATCGCCGACCGAGAGGCACATTACAAAAACACAATTCTGCCCAACACCTTCGAATCGTTCTCCAGAAGATACCCGAACTCTTTCATCGTGGGAACCGAGTTTTCTTTGACTGTTGGCTCGGACCTTTCGGACCAGCCTCGCAGAATGATACTTCCTCGAGTTTCTGTGATCCAGATACAAGTCCGAACGAAGCCTTCGATTTGGTGACTCCTCTCGGCGTTTCTTTTTAAACTTGGCATTTTACCAAGGAGTAATCTTGGTCACCGGCACCGCCAGTGTTGCGTTTTAGGGGGGTTACATATTGAAAGAAATCTTCTAGACAATATTAAATAGGCGACATTATTTTATTTTATTATTATTATTCAAAAAATTGGTTTTTTATGCAAGCGATACACAACAGTTGACACATTATCAAGCGATAAACTAGTAATGTTTGATATATTTCGAGATAGAGTACCACCGTTTCAGAATGCCAATTGGAAGTGTTCCATATGAGACCTAAATGAAAATTAGCTAAACGCCCGGGGCATTCTTACGGAACTGTCAGATTGAAAGTAAAAGTTAACCATAAAAAGAAATTTACTAACGAAGCGTAAAATATTTTGTATATGTATTGAATTAACATGTGAATTATTTTTATCTAATGAAAACTCAATTATTTATGCATTTTTTAAAAACATTTTTAAAATTAATTATGAAAGTGTTTGACTACTAGCAACTACGAAGTACTATTTAATAGTTCGATAAATATTATCTTAAAAATAAACATAACTATAATTCATACGGTCGGTTTAATGGAAAATACTAAACTTCACATTCTTACAGATTTTTGGCGAATTAATATAGTTTTGATATTTTTAAGTCGACTACACGGGACATTAAACGAAAATTAATTCCACACCCGCACCCTAACTAGTTCACTTAATTTACATTCTTATATACTCCCATACTTCTTTCCTTTATCCTAATCCTACATCGCACTCCGCTCTTCCCACCCTTCTCAATATATTAGGTCCTTACATATGAAATTGGCGTTTTGCCGTACTGGCAAATTTGATCTCAAATATCTTCTCTTTGGTTAGGAATTCCAAATCCAAATTTATACAGCTATTTACTTATGTATTTGTGTTTTGAAAATTACAGTTCATTTGTTTTTTCCTCAATTGTTTTTTTCTTTGCGTCACTCAGTTTACAAAATGGAAAACTTGAAATATCGCGTTATTTACGAGTACGAGTTCCACCATGGCACCAGTGCTGCAGAAACGGCTCGAAGGATTAATGATGTGTATGGCGACGGTGCCGCAAAAGAAAACACAGTGCGTTTTTGGTTCCAACGTTTTCGTTCTGGAAATTTCGACCTGCAGAACAAGCCCCGTGGACGGCCGGAGACCAAAGTTGATAATGAAGAATTGAAGGCTATTGTGGAAGCGGATCCATCGCAAACCACATCCGAGTTAGCTGCAGGCTGCGGTGTTAGTGATAAAACTGTTTTAATCCACTTGAAGCAAATTGGTAAGGTGAAAAAGCTTGAAAGGTGGGTACCTCACGAATTGAGTGAAGCAAATCAACAAACGCGCGTTGACTGCTGCGTTGCATTACTCAACCGGCACAATAATGAAGGGATTTTAAATCGAATCATTAACTGTGATGAAAAATGGATCCTGTACGATAATCGGAAGCTCTCATCGCAATGGCTGAACCCTGCCGAACCAGCCAAACCATGCCCCAAGCGAAAATTGACTCCAAAAAAGTTACTTGTGAGCGTTTGGTGGACTAGTGCTGGTGTCGTTCACTACAGCTTTCTTAAATCTGGCCAGACGATTACGGCAGATGTCTATTGTCAGCAATTGCAAACCATGATGGAAAAGCTAGCTGCTAAACAACCGAGGCTGGTTAATCGCTCTAGGCCACTGCTGCTTCATGATAACGCTAGACCACACACTGCACAACAGACGGCTACCAAATTAGAGGAGCTTCA
>JADDOH010017881.1:0-16342 GCA_016648135.1 Agrypnia vestita
TGACATTTCCGCGACAAGATATGCGAGTCCCGGTGTGTACACGTCAAATGACCGCGTCATAGTCCCCGAAACATGAGCGTAGATGTTGATGCCACATGCCGAGCGGAATGTTTCGCGATTTGTCCCCTAGTGAATACATGGCTTTAATCAGTAGAATTTATTTTTGTCACGTGCATACATACTAAAGATTTTTTTTTTTTCAGTTCGACGCTCAAGTTGCTCTGGAGCGAGAAAAGTTGCAGCCTACAAAAATGGAGACATTTTTTGCGATCTCAAAATCATTAATCCTCAGAGCGCTCGTCATTTATTTCATCACGACATTCTTTAGAAAACCCTCCATTTCGGATACAGAGGTACAAGGACTCTTTAGTTAACCTGGACGTAACCTAGCCGTAACCTCAGTTTTTTTAGCCACCCTATATCAGCGGTTGCTGAACTGGACCTGCCGGACCACTCATTTCATAATTTAAAATCCCGTGGACCACTAATAGGATTTCTAATAGGATAGCAGGACCACCCATTGACGAATACTGCCCCAAATAATCTTATTAATATATGATACGTGCATAATTTGTATACACATTACATATTGGAAATTAAAATAAAATTTGACAGTTTGATTAATTGTATTATTACTTGATTCATCTAATTTATTATATACCTGGATATATTCTTCGTAACTCAATTCAAAGCGAGATATTGATGTAAACTTACTGACTAACACGGGTCTATTTTTTGAAAATGGCACTCCAGGTATGGTGTGTACCAATACATTTTTTTTAAATAAAGTAAACACGTTAACTAGTATAAAACCAATATTTAATAGTTAATAAGCCAACCGGTTTCGCTTTATTCAAGCTTCATCAGGGCACTATTAAGAACTAAACAATAAATACAAAGAAGTGCACATATATAACATAGTAAGGGAGACTAAATATAAATTACACAGATAAAAAGAGAGACAAAATGTACAAGTACATAAGAAAGAGACGAAATATAAAATTACACAAGAATGAAAAAGTTAGACAAATATATGGACAAGAAAGAGACATAAAGACAAGAGACAGAACGCCGGGGAGGGGAAGAGAAGGGGAAAGGTAATACAAGGATAATGGGTTTTAGTTGGATTTAAAGGGAAAAATATTTAATATAGGACTGTCCATTTTTTTTCCAATTTCTTAAAGCCTCCTATACTCTGAGGAGGTATTCTGATGCACTGCCACCAGAAAATTAGGCTAGACCGCCTAATTTTCTGGTGGCAGTGCATCAGCTCTATAGCTTTGAAACTTTCACTAACTACCTAATTGACCTTAATTGGAATATAATGTTCGCTTTAAACCAAAATTTATTTCCTTCATCCACTAGTTTCAGACGATGAATGACATTGACTGGGACATTATTATTATTTTATTATTTGGATGTGATTAAAATTATTTCATTCCCTATCAATAAAATAATCAAAGATTAAACAAATCTATGTACTTTTATATTGTGGCGAAAAATATTTACTCTAGCAACGCCATGAGTAAAAAATTGACCTGTACATATTACCATACGTAAATCTCTCAACATTCGCCGTTGCCATGACTTAAGGGTGGGTTTTTATATGTATATTGTTGATGTAATTAAATATATTGGTTTAATTTTTAATGAATGGACGTGAACTTTGAACATTCTAGTTTAGTAGTAGTTTAGTATATTTTAAATTTGTAGCAATCGGGATGCTGAACTACTCCTGAAAACATAACATATTTTTCGTTTCTTTGGTATCATCGCCTCAGTTATAAAAACTTCATTTTGCCTTGCCCCACGGCTGTCATTGATTTTACTGAATTGCCTTCAAGTTATGTATTATTTTTAATTATTAATTATGATTTATATGTAGAGAAATATTCAAACTATCTGAGTATATAAAAAAATTGAGATAATCATTTACGTCTCGTATTTTATTAATATCAAGGTAAGATCCTTTCAAATGGCCAATTATCTTTGAGAGTACCACTTTGAATTCATTATTATGAAAGGTAACGTTACATGTGCTTCAGTTATTTAATTATTAGCTTATTATTATATATATTAATATTAATTGTATTATAGGTACTCAAGATAGATATTATATATACAGTAAATGGTCAGGGGTCGACATTGCCCGGGATTCATATCCTATTTTTTTTACTATTGATACGAAAAATTTTCGGTAAATATATAAAAGTAGGTGTTTGAATCCGGCGTTGCACGGGTTAAGGATTAAGTTGAAAATAAATTTGTGGGGGGAAACAAAGGTTCCATTGTTTTGAAAAGCCTTTAATTAAAACAATGTTTCCATTTTATCAAGGCTGGGTTGGAAAGGATGTCTAGAGAAGAAATGTGGCCTATTTTTTCCGTCGGGAATATATATGCGAAATTTGGGTACAATCGGTCAAGCGATGTAGATTTGTACGGAAAATATATCTGGGAGAGGAGATGGGTTAGAGAAAGAAGGAAAAATGTCGCCTATATTACCCGACTGGTCCTAGAGAATAAGTTTATAAAATTTGAGTCAGATCGGTCAAACGGTATAGATTTATGCATAAAATATATCGGCGGGAAGGGGTGGGGTTGAGAGGGAAGGAGAAATGTCGCGATTATTACCCACCTAGACCTAAAGAATAAGTTTGAAAATTTTAGTAGCTTGTTGGTCTTGTGGTTAGGACACTGGCCTCGTGATCCAAAGGTTGCAGGTTCGAACCTTACTCCAGACTAGCAAGTTAGTCCTATTTTCATAGTACAAGCGTTTAGCTTAGTTTGAAAATAGTAATATTGATATTGATGTGACACGTATTCCGTGTTCACATCTCTATTTAAAAAAAAAAAAAAAAAAAATGAGTGCGATCGGTCGAACGGTACAGATTTGCATTAAAAATATAACAGTGGTTGGGGAAGGGGTCGAAGAGGAGGGAGGAAATATTACCTTTGTCACGTGCCGGGTCCTAAAAATAAGTTTCCAAATTTTAAGACCGATCGGTCGAACGCTACAGATTTGCATTGAAAATATATCAGGGTAAGGAGTAAAAGGGAAGGGTGGAAATATCATCTATGTTACCCGCCGGGTCCTGAAGCATAAGTATGCAAAATATGAGTCGAATCGGACAAACGGTGTAGATTTGTATAAAGAAGAGACAGATAGACATTGAGTTTTATAGGTATAGATAATTAAAATATCTATTTTGTATCGAAATAGAAAGCAGAAAAAATAGCACACTATCCAAATCCCTTGTAATTTGTAATACGTCACAAACCTATAGGTTTGTGACATATTACAAGGGTTTCAGATGGTGTGCTCTTTTTGCTATAAAACGGCCTATAGCAATCAAGAATTATCTACAATATTAGGGAAACGCCTGGAAAAACCTAGAAGCGACGGGAACCTTCTCCTAAACACCAGAAAGGAAAATAATCTTCTCGAGTGTTCCGTAAAACCAGCGTTTGGGTATAAATACCGAGACCACACCAAGACCAGGTGTGCCCGGTCGCGAATTTAGAAGCGATAAATACGAGCGAAATCATCAAGTGGCGAAATAAATAAATGTGACTTGTATATGCGAGAATCAAAAATTCTACGAGCGATATATAAAGTGATATCAGCTATAATAAAGTTTTCATATAAGAGTGATATATTGCGAAATAGTGTAATTTAAAAAATAGCGTCAAGTTTACTTCGTGTTCAGTGACTTAATCACCAATTGATAAGTGGTTAATTGATTTCCAGTATTTCCATTTGTCTCCAACAATCACGAGCCTTGACAATGTGTTAGTATCTATAGCTAAACAGCATTCAAAAAAATGTGCGCAAAAAATATGTGTGTTGTTACGATGCAAAAAATTAACACAAAAGAAGTTTTTCTAGTAAGTAAGTAGCCTTTCTTAAACTAAAAAATATATATTTGTTTAGAATATCATATTGAAGCTTGTAATACAAGCTTGCCAGGTAACTTTCCTCCGCTTTCTTCTTACCGGACAAAACTAGGGAATGGTCCTTTGATTGTGGTCGACCTATAGTAGAATTTATTTGAATCTGGAGTTATTAACGATTTTTCCTTACATTGTGGCGGATCCCACCACACGGGCGGCATCTGGCGTTCAGGGGGACCAACGGACCTACAGGCGGCGGGCGGCAAGACCACCACTCCCGTTCCGCCTGCTCGACCGCCAACACCGCTAGACCCGGGTAACGCGTCGCGACTTCTCGAATTGTTACACGATCGACATTTAGACCCGCGCGAACAGATATGTACTAACCTCAATCGAGTCCACGTTTACAGCAACCTCTTTAACTAACCATATATTAGCATCATCCAACTTACCTTTGTCTATCTTGAATAAACTCCTTGTAAATTGTACATATGACACAAGAGTGCTTCATTCCGTAGAAGTTAGCTACCCGCAACGGCTCCCGCAGTCCTGAGCCAGAGGAGCTGCCAAAAGTAAGTACAAATCCGATATATACCCTAGACGCACTGTTTGCAGCTTCAGAGTGCGAATGAGATGGGGACCTTATAGGCTTTCCCCATAACATTATTATGGTGATACATATTCTGCGAAGAATTTATATGTCAAATTCTATGAATCTATTTGTCAATCTTCGTACGTACTTACTGGCAGACTTTGCAATATAATTACAGAATATTTCAAAGAGAAAATGAAGTATTTCAATGCTGAATATCGCGAAATTGGTATTAAAATTCACACATAGCGCAGTCGTGGCAGGGGCGATCAATCTAGATTTTAGATTTTAATTAAAGTCTTCTGGCTGAGTGATCGAGCGGTCCAGACGCGATTATTAAAATCCAGTCGTTTATTTCGTGAAAAATTACGGTCCATTGTGAGGGATGCTGGCAGAAGAGAATGGGAGGGGTTAACGTATTGTCGATTATTGCTGATTTAATCTTTGCTCTGTATTAATGAAATAAAAAATCATATTAAAACTAAATAAAATCCTACACAACGCCAATAGAGGCAATGCTGTGCTAGCGTGAAGCGAACATACAACTTTGTCTCTTTTTCGCATAAATATCATTCATCCTTGAAGTGCCATGAATAAAAATTGACAAGTAATATAAACTCTAATTACTCTCTTTCTTTCAACTCGTAGCGTCTGCTTGCTTATCTGACGAAAAAACTTTGGATCGATTTTTAACCCTTTTCCTGTGATCGAATCGAGCTGAAACTTTGCAGGCAGAATCACTGCGACGATAAAATTAATCTAACAATTTTTTGTTAAAAAAAATTAATAATTATAGTACAATTTTGGATTTTTCGAAATTTTTTATTACTCAATTTTGTAGCGTCGCCCGACTCGAGCTCAACGCGTAGGGTAAGAGTTTTAACTATGAAATGAGAAAGGGAGTATAATAAAAACTTGTTTTTTATGGGTTAGTTTTTTTTTTATACTTCACCACAGTGAGTGGCAACCCATCGCTTACCTAGGACCGTTTTACGAGCGAAGGCTTCAATATCGGCCCTACTCACGTGCCGCTAAGTTGGCAATTTTGATGGCATGGCAACCACGTTATGCCGCAGTACAGCAGAGCAGCAATACAGTAGCCGGCAAACATCTTGAAATTCTGCGGCGTAGTGGGGGGACGTTTGCGCATCTACCTTTCTACCAACGAGACCCAAATTTCGTCTTCTGCGCATTCCCCCACTTAGCCAAAGAATTTCATGAAGTTTACCGGCAACTGTACAGTACTATACCGCTGCTAAATGCTAAATCATATAATCCACCACAGTAAGATCGTCAACCTGTGGAACTCCACTGCTGGCATCTTCCAAGGATCGCCAATGATCACTGTCCCATCCATATGTTGGCCACCACTGTTTTGATGTCATCTCTCCATCGAAGTCAAGGATGACCAACACTTCTTGTTCTGTACGAGGAATCCATTCCAGGATCTTCTTCCCCCTTGCCTCTTCGACAAACGTGCGCGGAATGCAAATTTTATCGAAAACATTTTGTTTCAACCTATTTTTAGAAAAATTTGTTTATTTTGCCCTGACGAAGTGCAATCATGATTATGGTCATATACACACGGGTAAATGGAACAAACCACAGACCCAAGGCCGTTCTACGAGCAAAAGTTCCCGTATCGACACTTTCGCCACCCAGATTTGCATTGTTTAAATGCTAAAGCAGAATCCTAGCTACGTCTCATAATGGCCAACTCTCTTTGTCTTCAGTTTTTTTCAGTCATATTTTAATGATATTGAGGTTGGCCAACAATTCTTCTGCCAATGCCAGGTCTCTTTTTCAGGACTGTATGAACATTTTTGGGACAAAAACTTAAACCCCGTTTCTCTGGCCAATTTTTACATTAAGTATTTGATCTTTCTGCGATATCCTTAGCTATTTTCATTTCTCTTTATAATGCAACTTTTAATTTGCATATGACAGTGTAGTTAGGCTTCATGTCCCGGGGGCACGAACTGATTGTAAGCATTAATCTTTAAAGATCTTGCCATATTTTTGTCTCTTTATTTATTTAATTGGAAAATACATATAATATTTTATTACAATCAAACCTAGCAAATATTAACATTTCTTTTTTTTTAAATATACTATACCTCATCAAAAAGAATTATGATTCTTGTGTGTGATGAGGGATAATCATTTACAATCATATAGGTAGTGTAATCTTATTCAATAAATAATGAATAAACTATTTAGCTAATATATCTAAAATCTTTGAATAAGCAGTCAAAAGAGACTAAACTTAATCACAAAAGTCAATTCTACAACAAACGAGAATCCATTCGGGTTCACCGGGGAATATGCACACAAGACGCAACCGCAAAACATCCACCATCGTCCAAAGTAAATTGAACAAATCAAGTAATTGCATAGGTATCTTCATCGAGGGAAGTACTCGACAGTATCTCCCAGGACAACTCGTATCAGAACCAAAAGAAAACGGGATTGACCACACAGCCCCAAACGGGTAAAAAGCCACTCACCGAACAGACCTCAGATAGTCAGATCAAATGAATCCCCAGTAATCCACCAATGATTTGGAGTCTTCCAAGGTACGGTCCCCAGACCTCTAACATTTCACACTCACGTAAACGTCACATCTCAACCAAATCAACGGTGAACTGGCTTTGAAGAATATTAGAATATTTAAGACACAGTAATTAGATTATATTAGAATATTTAAGAATATTAGAATATTTAAGACACAGAATATTAGCTATGAAGGTTTTCTTAGCTTTGCAAATACTACTCGTGAATTAATTTCCAAGGCATTCAGTCTACTTTCACTTCTCAGTGTTGGTACCAGAATTACAATGTGTATCATAGTTAGTATCGGATTCAAAGTTCCGTTCACCCTATTCTCTGCAGTCGCCTTTCTCTCGACATCTCTTTCAAATGCTTACTTCCTCTTTCTCGAATTAAATCGTCCATTCTCACTTCTATATTCATATATTCTAGTTAAAGGAATGTATTTTGATGTTAAGTCGAAATAATCAGTGGAGACAATTCCTACCTTGAGCTCAATCTACTCAACCTCAACCTACTTAACCTAGTTAAGTACATCTTATTTTTATTTTTTTATAAGGGATCCAATGGATGTACGAATGTAAACATTTGCACTGCCTCGAAATTTTGTTTTCCACCATCCAATATATAAACGCCTAATGTGATTTATCTCCTCGGTGCACCCCTGTTGGATTTGTGAACGAGGGTATATATGAACCTGTTGATTTACATCTCAACAGTTTAATCTGATAATAGAGTAACGGTTACTCGAAACGCGGAAAACGCACATCCAATCTACGCCTCGCAGTGACAAATCCTTCTGGCAAACAACGCAATGAGATGAAAGAGCTCTTTGCCTTAATGAAATTATTCAAAGCAAATATAGACTTGGCAATAAACATTGACATAATCAATCGATTTATTTGGATGCTGATGAGAAATGTAGTATTATAACGGATCATCTTTATAACAAATAAAGTGGCACGTGATGAGAAAGTTAATGGAAAATCATAATGCACAATTGTAATTTATTATCCTGTGAACCATTTTTAATATTCAATAGGATTAAGGGTTTCATTGGTGGTTTAATCACGTGGAACATACGATTAAAGAGATGAATGTAAGAAATAGTAGCTGAGTAGCTTGTTGGTCTTGTGGTTAGGACACTGGCCTCGTGATCCAAAGGTCGCGGGTTCGAACCTCACTGCAGACTAGCAAGTTAGTCCTATTTTCATAGCACAAGCGTTTAGCTTAGTTTGAAAATAGTAAGAATATTGATGTGACACGTATTCCGTGTTCACATCTCTATTTTTTTTTAAAAATAAAAAAAAAAAAAAAAAAAAAAAAAATATACGCGAGTGTTTATGGCACCAGGATTAAAGAACTTGGAAATCTTGGCAATACCATGTAAACCAGACATTGAAAGACGGAATACAAATTGTTGAATAAGATATTAGGTAATAAATACTCTTCGAATATATTCTGTTACTTTTTGTGTCAGAAGAAAATATGCAGTAGTTAATCAAGGTCCTGTTACCAGACCTGTATATGTTTTTAATGACAAACTTCATTGTTTAAAATAAATGATAATGAAGGATGATATACTAATTAAGAAAAATATACTTATATACATCAAATAACTCTCAAAAAAAATTTTTGCAGGTAATTAAAGTGAGGCGGCCAGCCGGGTGAGCACTAAATTTTGTGCTTTTGATAACTTTATTCATGTTTTTTTTTAATAATATGGAGTTCCATTTTCTTAAAAATAAAAATAAAATGGAAATTTACATTTAACAAAGACCACACGTGAAGGGCATCTATACTCCCCGCGTGCTAGATCGACAGTAATACTTAAGCCGCGGTGGCGCTCCCGATTCCCACGCTCCGCCCCGCATGTATTATCGCTATGTTAAGGCTGGACATTCACTATAAAAGCAGATTTCGGCGTTTTTTCACGAAAATGTGGGTTTTTATTATTAATTTATATCAGAATGTACATTCTCGACTGCAATTCTTTTAGGTCAATAACTTAGATAGAACCTTTTTTATTATATAAAAGTAATAAACCGAACATTAATTACAATAATTAAGGAAATATAAGCATTAATCGTCAGATCTCAAAACAAACTAGTCAAAAAAAGACAAACATGTATATTATCATCATCATCATCATTCTTGGCACTACAACCCTTGGTGGGTCTTGGCCTCCTCAATAATTTTCCTCCACTCATCTCGGTCTAGTGCCAGCTCTCTCCAGTTTCGAAGCTCTAAGGCAGAGATATCTTTGAGGACGTTGTCACTCCATCTTAGTTTCGGCCTTCCTAAGCTCCTTCGCCCTATTGGCCTTGAGTTCATCAGGGACTTTTATATTATATATACACGTATATATACATGTACATTATATATATGTAATTATATACACATGTATATTACATATACACGAAAAAATTATAATAAAAAAATATGTTTATATAAATAAAAATGAATAAATAGCTTAATTATTTTCCTTCAGGTCACATGCTAGAGCGTATGATAACTATCCATAATAGGGAAAGAACTCACATTAAAACTATTGTTTTTTTATTATATATTTCTCATCGTAGTCTCCTTTCGGCTAAGACCCTTAGTCTAGCAATATTTCGACTTTCTTAAGCCACCCAAAAAAATATGATTTGTCGAACTCAGTAAAATAGTCCATTGTTTTGGCAAATACTCCCTAGCTAGTCGCAAAATACTTAGCCATTTTTTCATGGTTGAAAACAAAAATAAATTACGTAGAGCCAAATCTGGATAGTAGGGAGGACGAGGCAACAATTTGTTATGTAATTAGATCAGTCTCGATTTGGCGATTAATAATCGCTGGACATGCAGATATCAAACAGTACCCGAGAGGTGAAAGTGGAATATAAGTGATGAAAGTGAATGAAGAATTAGAAATTAGACAGCTATAGCAGAAGATCAAATTCAACACAGCCAATAAAATTTTAGTATCCTAGGTGGCGCAAAGTTTTAATGTATACTAACTGTAGATTTTTAGTACACTGTTTGGATCGTCATAGAACTTTCGCGGACCTTCTAGAACATTCTCCTTCCAGAACATTCAAGAAATTTATCGAATGTACAGGAACCTTCTAGACACATTCCGCCACTCGGTTTAGAACCTCATAGAACTTTCGAGAATTTTCTAGAACCATCTCCTTCCAGAACTTTCTAAAGCAAGTTTTTCCGGAAGCTTCCAGACCCACCGACACAGTCGGCGCGCCTATTTTGAAATAATCTGAAGCATTTGCGGCCTTCCCATAACAAAACTATGTGCTAGAAAGCACATTTTCGTCACCCACGCACAGCTACCCCCACCAAACTCGCATATTTTCGATGTGACAACAAGGGCTATCTTCCACCATAACTACCGGTGGGTGGTTGTGGCTGGTTGTGGAGAAAACTTGGCGGTAGGGAAACGGGTTTCTTTTTATATATATATATACAAAAATACAACAAAAGTCTTGTTCTGGCTCTTGCCCCGAACAGTCGGGTTTACTCGTCCAGTTTTGGGCAGGAATCAAAATAAGAGTCCTTGAGAATGAGCAGGGTTACCTGTTCGAAACGTCGGGAGTTTAAAAGTCCTTTTCAGGACTGTTTGACGCGGGTTCCCCCAGAAAGAAGTTCGTCATATATATTGATATATTGATTTATATGTTTATTCAATAAAATTCAAATTTTTATTCAATGTTCAATGTTACAAATGTTTACAGTGTTTACAAAATTAAATTAAGCTTTTTTCATTGTTGCTGAGTGCCTTGGCAGCAAGTAAACACTAAATTGATTTGACGCCCTGCCTGCTACACTAGTAATTTACTGTATTATAGCAGACAGTGCTCTTCCAGTAGTATAATGTTCAAGAATATTTATTGTTTATATAACATTTGTGAATCAATCTTATTGCCAATTAAAATTAAGTAATAGTAATAATTAAATGTTTACAATTTAATAATGGTGTTAATTAATTCTATTATAGACAAAGGAAAAAATGATCTTAATAGGATATTGATAAAATAAAATAAAATAATATGTACGCACAATATGTTTTTTTATACGTATAAAGTATACTTCATTATCTAGAATCTGTACTGAGGAAATTAAGAAATATTCAGTATTAATAAAGTTAAAATGTTTTAAATTTGCAAGAAATTTTTACGTTTTTTGATGATTTTAAAACGCTTTTTATTTATATACTTAAGCCCCGCATGTATTATCGCTACGTTAAACTTTCAAAAGATGCATTGACTGCTATGTTTTCCCGGCTAGCATCCCTCGTTGCGTATCTCCCTTAAGCCCTGCACCAGCACAGATAACCTCTTAAAGGATTTCCAAACCGTGACCACATGAATATATCTTCGAGTCCCGCGCGTGTTCGCGATGATTATTCCGCTCAAAAAACACGTCACAGCAATATTTTCGGAACCCGCAATTAGATGGTGCTCTAATGGGATCGCTCCTACATTTCCTGTGAAATCAGAATCAGTATGCAAATACGAAAATCTCTTAAATATGCCGGAACAGTTAGTGGGAAACCTTTTTAGCGCGAAAGCGTTACTCCATTTGCATACGCAAATATCTTTTAAACTCGTTCATACTCGCGCCATACACGTTGTAATGTACGATCGCGCCATTATGATCCGCTAAGCTGTAGAACAGGAATTAAATATTTATGTGCGTATTAGAAAGAAAAATACCAAATGCCATTACAAAAATAGAACGGTGTATAAGGTGTCGGGGAGAAAATTTATTGTAAGGTAATGTTTATAGGTAAAATATTATAAATTATAAAGGATTATATACACTCAGCCGTTATTATGAAATATCAAAAAAAGCAATTGAAAGAAAATAATAGTGATATTTTATTTCAATACCAAGTACAGATTTCCTAATATGGAAAACAGAATACGCCAAATGGCCACTTCGGAATGCCTCATGAAACGTAAGAAGATTATTTTGAGAAAAAAAAAACAAATAAGAGAAATACGAAGTTATATTCCTATCGCATTATTTAATCACATATATCACGTTTAATTAACACATTATCCAGATTTTAATATTTCCTAATATTCTGTCAGATATATATTTAATTAAGATTTTTTTCCAAATATACTTTTAGGATGATATACTGTAATAAATAAATTTCTTGTTTTTTGCTACACGCCTCTGGGTATAGGTATTACAGTAATGGTGTAGAGTATGTCGGTACATACTGTCGACTGGGTACTGATTGGTGCTGTTTAGCTTATAGGTATATTGCGCTAATATTTGCATCGGAGTATAACTAAGTCTACTCTCGAAGCGAGATAAGAATCGAGATAAGGAAACACACTGCCAAGCTGTAGAATACACTGCGAATACATCTTAAGGAGGGGGGAAGGTTAATTCGTACAAAAAAAGGCATGTTTTGTGAATTTTTTGTGACGACACAGTTAAAATCTCTTTATTTAAACCAATATTTCATTAAAGTATGATATTTGAAGAATATTGTGTAAAATTTTCAAGAAGAAATATTAAAAAATACGGAAATGGCAGCAATTATTCGGACGTGTCTCGGAAAAAAGTAGAATTGCGGTGTCCATCATAACTTGGTGCTGGATCATTTGAAATCAAAAAATCAAAGTTCATTCGCTAGATAATAAGTTTTCCCAGGTAACGCTGGGAGCGTTTTTTGAAATTTCAATTTTTCAATATTTTGGAACACTTTGAAGGGAAAAACGCGATTTTTTGCGAAAAAAATCGAATAATTTGTTATTAAAAAATAAAAATTATTAACAAATTTGAAAAAAGTCTCCAGCGTTACCTCGTAAATTATGTACAGAAATAGTGTTCAAAATTTCAAAAGGATCGGTGCAGTAGTTTTGAAGTTATGATGGACACCGACTTTGAAAACGTGTGATGTGGGGAAAACGCTTTAAAGTTTTGCACACTGTAAAATTCAAAATAAAATTCAACACTTATTTTATACTTACACGTGATCGTCGATGCCATGTTCACACAGCAAAGAGCTTTCATCATCAGCATCTTTTTGTCCTTGTCTACACAAAACTCTTCCAATACAATAAGCACGTCCGGTAGTCCTCAGGTGAGCGCGTCTCTCAGCTGCCCGAGCAGGTATAGAAAATCAGTCTGAGTATCGCTCAAATGTTCATAATTTCGTCAATTTTGATCCGATTGACTTGAAATTTTGACACAATATTCTTGCGATGTTATACATTCATTTAAAAAATTAAAATTAAAATGCAAAAAAAAAAGTTAAAAACCTGACCCCCCCCTTAACGGCGAGTAACAGTCGTGGCCCCGGGGTCACAGCGATGTTATCCATAAGTCTATCTTTTCCAGCGAATGTGGACCAAATGATAAGGTGACAGATTCACCACTCGGCTTCTGCAACGAGAAATATTCAAAACGCACGGCCGAACAAACACGAGCTGTCACAACAGCCGCTTGGTGAAAGACGGTGTCTTCTGAAAGTTCTTTCGACTTGGCGAAACGCCTGAAGTCGGACACATCGATCATACAATCAAGAAACACACGTACACACAGAGTACACGAGCGGTATAAATACAAGTAAAAGCACGATATATTAAGCACAGGCACTATGGTCTCTGGCACGGTCAAAACATAGCCTTATTGTCGGATTCTCAGTGATCTCGGTAAAGTTTCGGCAAAGGTTCTTACCAGAAAAATCTCAACGGCAAGAACGATGAATTCTCAGATGGCCAGACGTCTCGGAGATAGATTTGCTGAGGTCGGCATTTCGGAGCTTCAATACACAGAATGACTTAAGAGGCTCTTATACCTTCAAAATTGGAATTATTTTAATCACTTCCCGCTAAAAATGGCGCTAGTTTCGCTCAAACATGTATTATTTAAGCACAAAAAACGATATCGAGAAATATACAATACTATAAAACGAAATAGAAATGTGCAAACTTTAACGCCTGACCTTTTAACTCCGTAGTGCTACATACGTAACCCTTTCTACATGGACGTAAGTTTTGCAAGTTTGGCGAAATTTTTCTCTACGATAATTATTCGATCCTTATATTAGAGATGTCACAAAGCCGGCCGTAATTCAATGGATATTGTTTCTTTCTGAAATTTCACTCAAAATTTGCTTTTTTATGCTATTTTTCAGATTTTTAAGAAAAACATTTTTTTAAGATCTCCATTACATGTAACATATTGTTATTTTTTATTGTTTTATAACATTTTGTTTAATATCAATGTTAAATAATTCAATATAAACCATTTTAAAAAATTATGCGTGTACTTTTGTATGCGCGTTAGAAGTTATACTTAAAAAGTAGAATAAAGACAAAATAATAATAATAATTTCGTTGTCTGTCCGTAACTTACTGGAAAGACGACTTAAGATATTTAGAATGTGACAAGCAATCAGCGCTCAACACTTGTTGCGCGGTCACACAAGAGTTGTTATTAATTACTATATAGTCCGTACACCCGTGAAAATATGGTTAAGTATAAAGAGAATATAGAAATAAAAAAAATCTGAATTATCTTTTCAAAACGTAAGACTTTCATGAAAGTAACTTATATCGAATATTTAAAATTAATTCGCATTAATAAAAGTCAAATAAAATTATAATCATCCATATTCTGAACTAAGCAAAATTGCCATTTCTGTATCTTGACAGTTATTGTATTACATTGTGATGCCGTTTTTTTGACGTTTGATGGTTAGTTAGTTAGTTAGTTTCTGACTTATTTTTAGCAAAAAATTGAAGTATCATTGCAGTAACTTATAACAATTTTGAAAAATTCATTCGCTTCAATACAACTCAAAGAAAATTATGAAAACCTTGTTGAAAAAATTCTGTTTTCAATTTTTGCTACTAACTATGAGACACTCTGTGTATGTATATATATGTAGCGGTACCTGTTCAACCCTGTGCCATGTACCTAACGTCCGACCCAGAGTTTTGTTTATATTAACATAATAAAAATCTCCGCGATATAAACAAAAGGGTTGAGCTAGGGACTTGGCGACACCACACCAGTCGGGCTTCTGCCGTAAGATCGGGCAGACTTCCACGCGTCATCTATTTCTTTATTCGTCATTACATTAAATATTTCTTGTACACTTTAACTTGCTTCCGGGGCCCAACAGTGGCAACGCCGACGTGATACAGTTTATTTTCGATTTGGGAAGCCGACGGATGAAAGACGCGACCTCAAGTGAACAGTGATGTGACAAAGGACACGGGCGGAAGCAGCAAAACAGGGGCCAATCGCATAACCAAATGTTATGCCTGGCCGTTCATCAACCGACTCATCCAGCGCCGACTCACTGTGCGCTCACAATGGCGAGCACCGGCATCTCCAGCATCTTCAACTACAAGACTGCGGATGTCGGACATTCGTCACCAACAATACCAGCAACGCCGACTCACTGAGCGTTGGCAAGTCAACAAGCGCCGACTCACCGCGCTCTCACACTTGCGAGCACCGACATACCACGCGTCCTCGACTCACCGGACGGCGGTTGTCGGGCGCTCGTAACCAGCGACCAGCGCCGACTCACCGTGCGCCAACAACGCCGACTCACTGTGCGTTCCATTCTGCAACGCCGACTCACTGCGCGTTCGCAGCAACCTGTGCCGATTCATCATGTACCTGCAACCCGTGCCGACTCACCGTGCACCTGCAACCCATGCCAACCCACCATGCACCAACAACCCGCGCCGATTTACAGAGCACCAACCATCAACGCAGGGGTGCCCAGGGAGATACAAGCCGCCCACGCTTCTCCGCCTGCATTCAACCATCACCATCACCAGCAACGCCGACTCACTGAGCGTTGCCAACTCAACCAGCGCCAACTCACCGCGCGCTCTCACCTGCGAGCACCGGCATACCATGCGTCCACGACTCATCGGACGGCGGTTGTCGGGCGCTCGCAACAAGCAACAGCCAATAATAAACTTGAGCATCGCGGAGCACCGAACAACTAGCATCGCAGCATTCCTCGCACCCACTCCACCCATCGAGGAAGCTGCTGGAAGAGGAGTGCTGTAGCGGTACCTGTTCAACCCTGTGCCATGTACCTATTGCCCGACCCAGAGTTTTGTTTATATTAACATAATAAAAATCTCCGCGATATAAACAAAAGGGTCGAGCTAGGGACTTGGCGACACCACACCAGTCGGGCTTCTGCCGTAAGATCGGGCAGACTTCCGCGCGTCATCTATTTCTTTGTTCGTCATTACATAACATATTACATGTACACTTTAATTTGCTTCCGGGGCCTATCTCCGTGAAGAAATAAAC
>JADDOH010017882.1:0-15075 GCA_016648135.1 Agrypnia vestita
GATACTTGCTATATTATGAAAAGGAAAAATTCATGTAAAGAAAAACTGTTTTAAGAGTATGTATCCCACAGCGCCGTGATTGCCTTTCATTTTCTGTAGTCAGCCGATAACAAAACGGTCCTCCGGTGGATTAAATCTCCCATCAGCGCAAGTTACGGGGGAAATTGCTTTCTGCCGCGGGCGTCAAGGTCTCATTGGCGCTGCTAAAGACCTCGAGATAGTTTACCAGTGAGTGGAAGTATTCTCAGCTTACCTATCAATTTTAATCTAAAGGAGGTTCGATATAAATTACATGTCAATCAATAATTCAAACTAATTCCCTGTCAATAATAATTAGTCAATAATATACGCATGTCCGGGTAGAAGGGAATACTAGTTTTCATTTAAGGATTGAATTGGTGTGAAGTTAGTTAGATTAGTGTGAAATGCAGCCTGCTGCTGATAAACATACATACGTACAATTAAACAGGTATGCATACAAACAAATGTAGGATAGATCGGGATTAATTGTAACAATTTGGATTTAGAAAATTTTCGCGTCATTTCTATAAAAAATATAAAGGAAACTATTATGCTCAATAAAAGTCAATTTAGTTGAATTCAAAATTATTATTTTCCCAATTCTCATAATTATAATAGAAATAAAACTAGAAGCTTATAACGATACTAGTACAATCTACCCCGATCCCTGAGTCGGTTATTGAGGAAATTGATTAAATTACAGGACTTAGGCATGAAGTAGTCGAATTTTAAGCCTTTATAGATACTAAATTTAGATACTAAATTTTTTCAAGAATTGTAGTTCGAAATTCCACTACATTGCACATGATACAATATTTATACAACCTTATGAATTTTTTTACAATATAAGTGTGAGTATAAACATTTACTATTTTAATATAATAAAATGACTAAAAAAAACATACTTAAATTTTACCGATACAAAAAAAACGGTCTCCGCCATCGAATCGAGCGGACCTCTGTCCACTCCGCAACCACAGATTTCTTTGTTATTCTACTTGTACATTTCTCCCTGAGTGAGAAGTAAATATCCATACAAGAATGCAAATATCTAAGATTCCATGAACCAATAACTCTAAAGTACCAAAATATTATTTTAATTTATACTCGTAAGTGTACAAATCTTATATACCCTTCTTCAGGTGGACGATTTAATTAATTAATTATATATAAACTGTTTATTACCCGAAATCACCATCTACTATCCTTCCACGTCTCATGCAGATCTACCTAGAAGAACTAACTCTTTTCCTTTTCAACTAATCACACCAATAATATGATGTCTTCTCCTATTCCACGTTATTCCGTCTTTAATAAGTTTTTGAATTCAATAGATATTTTTAATACCAAATATGAAAAGTATCGTGGTATGGTGAAGCGCACTTGCTGAAAACTCATCACCCCTCCTGACAATGTGGATTGTATACATTATACCAGGGGCGTGCAGTGAGAACAAGAAGCATGACTTTTTCCTAAGCATATATTTGGAAAGAAACCGAAATAAAAGACATCTCGTAATATTCCTATCACAATAGTTCATATATTATTCAGATTTTAATATTTCATAATATTCTGCCGGATAAATATTTAATTTTGACTTTTTTTTCAAATATATGTTTAAATAAAACTCATGCTGCTTGTTGTCACTGCACGCTCCTGCATTATGTGTATTTCTAAATATTACTGTTTACTTTCACTTTGCCTACTTATTGTCACTTAGTTTAATTTATGTATGTTCGTTGAATAAGTCTGTAAAATTATATTATTAATATTTAAAGCATTAACTATGTGGTTAGACATAATAACAGAAGGTTAGTAGCATGCCCAATGCATGCTTGTCTCTGACAAGATTAACACGCATGTGATCAATAGTGGTGATAGTTTAACAATGCTGTGGTTGGGGTGTATAGTGTTGTGAATATAGTAGTATATAGTAGTGTAGTGTTGGTCCTGGCAAAGAGACGGGTACGTCTCGAAATCGGTAGACCTTAAATCTGGTAGTGGTTTTTACTAATATTCTGTAAAATTAAATTTATCTTAACTGTGTTGTACTTCAATTGATGACCAAATAAACAAATAAACAAAAAAAATTAAATCAACCAAAACACAATATATGATCCAATAATTTACATAGTTTGACGCGATAACATCATATTTTCACGTGATTGAGTACAACAGATATTATTTATTTTATTTAGCTAAGTTTTGAATGTGAGGTGAGGACAATTTTAGCTTCATCTTTTGCTTTTATACCCTTTATCTCTAGCAAGATTTACGTAAAAAAGCACTTAGTATTTGAATGATATTTTAAATAAATTCACTAATAGTGTCGCCTTGAAGGAATATAAAAAAAGGCATTCTTCGAATTTTTACATTTTCACTTTGAAATTCGAATTCAAAGAATTCTTCGAATTTTAAAGTGAAAATGTAAAGGAACGCTTTTAATTCAATTAGTCATTCTATACAACAATTTTAAACTTACCATGTAATTATTATGTAAATATTTTTAAAAATATAATTTTAAATACCTTTTTCCTTTATTTAATGTAAAAATATTTTATCAGACCTGAGTGTGACCAGTTTCAATGTTCTAATTATATATTTTAGTTCTAATTATATATTATATATTTAAACACTTTATAAATAATACATTCAGTTGTATTTGATTTATTTTACAATAATCATAATTAACAGTACATGAAAAGCATCGAATCAGAAACGATTTTAAAATTGATAAGTTGCTATTTTATTCCATTGAATTCACTTTTGGATGTTATGCGTATTTTATATTTAAAAATGTCATAATATTGTAATGTAATGATAGAAGTCGGAAAAATTTACGAACTATTAAAATTCCTAGTAAAATGTCGCTATTATGGAATAATAATATCGAACTCTCTAACACTTTCTACGATACCTTTGAATTATCTAAAAAAAACTCGGGAAACGTCTGAAACAGTCTAGAAACAGTCTGTGGATTCGAAAATTCAACTTGATTGTATATAAACAACGGGGCCAAGCTGTGGCGCGTCCGTGTTATTTTGACGTTTCTTTCGATGTGATACTAGCGGCAAATCATGGCGAAAACAGTGTTACCATCGTGCGTTGTAAACCAAGTGATAAATAATTAAGTGGAGTGCCTACTCGTGTGCGATATTTATACAGAAATTTCTCTAAAGTGTTACCCAGCGATAATAACGAGTTTGTGACGAGTGATTAATTACGAAATAGTGTGGATTCAAAAGTGGTGTTAAATTCAATTCGTATTAAATGACTTTGTCTATTTATTAATAAACTTAATTACTAATTAATAAATCGTTGTTAATTTCCAGCGTTTTCATTCATTCATTCACCGACACGTAACAATATCTTCTTATTAGAAATAATGCTGTTAATTCAGTTGAGCACACCCGGCATCATAAACTATCTAGCCACTACTAGATGATGCGCGAGAAGTCTATAAAGAAGAGGTCCGTGGTCTTTCCTTTCTCTCGACGCTGCCGCCGGGCCGATAAATGCATTTATTCTGAACTCCGTATCTGCCGCGTAAATTCCAATGAATTTATTTAAAACAATCAGTAATCCGTCAAAAAATAAGGTACTTTAACTTGTTCCTAAAGAATAAGTAGGTATCTTTTTTATTAGGTAAGTATTAAGAAAGAAAGGAAGAAAAAAAGTTTTCATGAAAAAAGTTACAGACGTTACAGGAAGTTATGGACAGACATACAAATAGACAACGAATTATTATTTTTGGGGCGACCTTAGAAAATTAAATAGTTCAAATCGAAAGTACACGTTCTATTAAAATTACAAATTTTACAATTCACAAAAGTAACCAATGCGGACATCGCGACATACCTACACCTACATGGACTTCTATTCTAATTACTATTCATGAATTATATTTGTGATTTTTATTGATGAAATCTCATTTTCTATGTCAATGTGAAACATAAACTTGTGAAAGTATTATTGTAATTGTTGACTTAGTCTATTAACCTTCCTAGAGCCCATAACTAAGCTATCTATCTAAAAGCTCCGAATAAGCGACCTCAGTTTGTTTTCAAACTTCCAAGCGATTTAGCGATTGTTCTATTCAATGGATATGTTAATAAGTGTGGCCACACAAGGAGGCTCCAATAATTCCGCTCTATATCAGTAGAATCTTTTGTTATATCCCATCCCAGTAATAATAATTCCGAATGTCCGTCCGTAACTTTCTGATCCAATAGCTGATCTCATTCCGTTTTAAAAATTAGCATAATTTCAAAATTATCATTAAATAAAATGAAAACATTGACTTTGTGATTTTTTATTAATTATAAAATTTAATTTAAGATGTATCTATTGCTATAAATTCATGATAAATACAATTTTGCATAGAATTTAATTTTTTTATTTATTTATTTAATATTAAAACTACATTTAAATTATAATAATACATTTGTCTATTACAATCTACTTAGATACATTTTATTTATTGCTTTGCCTCTCCAAAAATGAGACTTGTTCATGTGCTTGGTGAGGGGCTTACACTTTATTAGTTTATTTTGGATTTGGCTTATTTGTTCCTTAGCTATATGTCTTGTTATGCATTGTCAATTGCTATATGTCTTGTTAGCTATATGTCTTGTTAGCTATATGTCTTGTTAGCTATATGTCTTTTTATGCATTGTCAAATTGTATCGATCTAAAGTGTTGGTTTATTTTTTTCCTTAATTGTTGTAAGTCATCGATTTTCTTAATATCTGTAGGTAGGTTATTGAAGTTTTTTATGCCCAAGTATATGTAGTTTTGTTGACACAGTTTGGTATTATATTTTGGGATTTTAAAATTATTTTTGAATCTTAATGATGTGTTTTTTTCAAATTTAGAAAAAAAAACAAATTCAAATTTTCAAATTTCAAATTCAAATTACATTATTTGTGATGATAATAATTATTATTGAACATTCAATTAATATCTAAAGTATAAGTTTTGAAAATGGAAAATTTTGGTACTTGAAACACATCACATATTCTTTTATTGGTACGGAGATTGCTTGAATCTGTGCGGTAAGAGAATTTGCATATTTTATGCTGAAAGTAGAATAACACAGTGCACATTCAAGGAGTGCAGCAGTTAGTGATAAACTTAATGGATTTCCAGGTTAGGAACGGCTTTCGCTTCGTATTAGTCAAGTTGAGAGTATTTCGCTCCGGGAAATAGCTATTCCTGGTATCGCCTTCATAACTATTATATCATTTAAGCTGATTGGAAAATAATGTTGATCTTGCAGCTTAACATGGTAGAATTTTGTATTAATATTTTATTTACAGTTTTATACAGTACTAATATGTAATAAATGTTCAGAATATTTTGAGTAGGTGTGTTCTAATTTTTCAGAACAGTGCTGTATTTTGTCACAAGGACATCATTAATCAATCAGTGTATATTATAGATATCTCAAAATATTCTGAATGAAAATACCGGTAAAAAGGAATTTAATAAAATTTGAAATAATATTTCTGGCGTATCCTAGTGTAATGCTAGTAATTTTGATGAATTTCATTACACAGATAAAGTATATTGCTAACAAATTCCATAATCAACTATAGTTGTCTCATTAGCGACATCTGTGGGCAATTAGGGGGAATGAAAAAGCTTTGGTGCAGGCCACGTGGAGGATGTTTACAACTCACATGTGAAACGTGGCGCATAATTAACTATATATACAACTTCCAAAAATTAGTAGACATGGTATATTCTATCATGGGCGAAGATAGCGAACGTTATGTTGTGTAAAGTAATCACAGTAGCTAGCCGTACGTTAAGCCCTATGTACACCCAAAGACTTTTTTACCTTCTTTTCTATAAAAATACTGTTTCGTCTCTGTAAGACATCTATAATATACAGTGATTCATTAATAAGTGTTATTCTTATTTTATTTTGTATATACATTGAACACGGTACTGCTGTGTGTCTCTTTTGCACATCTTTCTGACATAGCAGCCCTTTCTCATATATGGTAGATGATACTTGACTCTTCTAGGTCATCCCGGGGGTAAACCACATGTGGTCTTGCCTTTGATAACACCAGTAGAGTCCGTTTCGGTAGTCTTTTCGCTGATACACGTAGGCCTTTGACCAGGAGTTCTTTTTTGAGCATCTCTCTTCATGTTTCACTTTGCACATAGATCATCACAACCACGGGTTGATTAAAACTCGTCAATGGATCAGGAGTACAAAACGTTATTAAAAAAATAAGTATCCTAGAGCAGTTTAAATCACATTCACGACCGAGTTGACAGTGTGAATAATCCCGAAATTAAATCCCGAATAAATTAATCCCGAAAAAAAAAAACTCGAAATAAAGACATGTATTTGCTATTGAATGACATCGTGGATTTAAAATATTTCTTACTCTTCTATATACTGTACGTTCTTCTTAATGAATTTCTTTACTGATCGGTAAAAAATTGGTTGTTTAGTATTTCGATAAAAATATGCTGTGAGTATAATTGCACGCAGAAGAAATAAAAGATCTTAATTTCTATCTCGAACAAACGTGCATCGGAAAAAGTTGCATTTCAGTCACAGCTCCCATAGCTCCACAGAAATAGACATGACGCGGTAATTTTCATTTTAAAAATACTTTACTATAAAATAATAAATAAATATGTAAACTTGTAAGTGCCAATAAAAATATTAAATCATCTTTTTGAAAAAAAATACCCAATATCTACCAAAATTTTATTCTCCTAGGGTGGTGTAACCCTTTAACAAAAACGGGTTCCTTTATAAACCTGGCTATCCAGTCCGTCTCGCGGCGGACGTGAGGGTGGGTCACAAAGGAAGTACTCGCTAATATCGCGGAAGTTTGAAGCGGCGGAAGATCATTCAGCAGGAAGGGGCGATGCTGAGGAGCGACTGCAGTCCGCGCCCGATAGTCCGCGGCCCGCCCGCTTCGTCCGCGGACTCGCTCATTCACTCAAACCGTGGACTTAATTAAAGCTCGATCCCTGTATGGCTGCTCGCCGCGCGGTAGCTACTTTTTATTTGCTCCGTGTTCTGTGTTTCACGAAACTCGGGGGAAAGGCGGGTGGTGCAGCGCCCTGGTGGAATATTGAGTTATATCGTTCCTTCGCACCTAACTTACCCCACTGTACGTGGGGAGAACTTTCGCGGTGGTGTTGGATTACATTTCATTATACACCTTTCATTCCACGGCTTAATACAAATTGTATTACCAAATGATGTCTGAATATCAGGCAGAATATTAAGTTTTCTGTCTATTTTAAAGGCGATGACTTGCGATATTGTTATACATTTTGTATTCTAATGTATTAAAATAAAAAAATAGTATATTTTTGACCAACTTTGTAGTTTGATGCAAGCTTCAAATAAAAAAAATAGTATAAACTTTGATATTATTTTTTATAAAAAATGTTGAACGAGTGAGGTTTATTTCAGAAAAGGAAAACAATTAAAGCATGAAAAAAATCAAATAAACTCCAGAATTTTGTTTCTAATTACGAAAAGGGTCCATCTTTTAACGAATCGCCGGGATTATCGCTAGAATATCTACGATAGATTTTGATAATATATTTTTTCTTATATCAAAATAGAGACGTGGATACTCAATTCATGCTACATTAATATTCTTACAGTTTTACACGTCGCATGGGACTCGGTGTTCTCTTGAGAAGAGATATACAGACTCCTGATAGTCGTAGTCAAACCGTCATTTTAAGCGGTTTTTTCGATACACTTATTTGAGTTTTGTATCTAACGGTATTGATGATTGGTAAATAAGATATAACTGTTATCTAGTGCCGATGGTTGACCGTCAAATTGCGAAAAAATAGTTGTAAATCGTTGATGCAATCAGATATAAATTTCAAAAAACAGTAAGTGTGTTACCGGTTAAAATATCGCCTAAAATAAACAAACTCCTGAGCACTTGTTTAACAGGCGAGTGTCTTACCAATAGACCCAGAATAGAAGTAAAAATAATCAAAAAAAAATACACGCTGTATATATCGCTCATGATAAAACAATACCTCGCATACCACACTTTAATCAAAATCTTTTTTTTTTGTGTAGGTATTCATATACTTTAAAATATGTGGCTATATAATCTGGCAAAGGCTTAAATCTCTAAAAAAATTATTTGTGTTTTTTATTCCATTAATGTAATTCCTCGTATTCTTTTTATTGTAAAGAATCTAGGTATTATTTGTGTCTCTTATTCCATTAATGTAATTCGTCGTATTCTATTTACTGTAAAGAATCTAGGTATTACTCAGTTTTTTTGCCTCCCCTGTAATATCTGTATTAAGTGGCTTACGAGGTATTGTTTTATCAAGAGCGATATATACATATTTGTGTAAGTGTATATTAATACAATTATTAGAATTGCCTGAGAAAAAGAAGTGTACGTTGAATAATAATTTTTTGAAGAAAATGTAATGCATATCTTATCCGTTTGGGACTGTGTGGTTAATCCCGTTTTCTTTTGGTTCTGGTATGAGTTGTTCATGGAAGATACTGTTGAGTACCTACTTCCTTAGAATCGATGAAGACACCTATGCAATTACTTGATTTGTCTAAATTACTTTGTATAATGGTGGATGTTTTGTGATTGCGTCTTGTGTGCATATTCCCCCGGTGAATTTATTGTAGAGTTGGCTTTTTGATTATATTTAGTCCCTTTTTGGCTGCTTATTCAAAATTTTTATAGATACATTAGATAAATAGTATATAACCTAATTCTCATTGTTTGTTAAATAAGATTACATTACCAATATGATTGTATCTTATTATCCCTCAGCACACACTAGAATTTTAATTCTTTTTGGTGAGGTAGAACATATAATAATAATTTGATTGTTAATAATAATAATAATCTTAGGGTTCGATTTTAGATAAAAAATAATAATCTCACGGTATACTTTAAAAGGAAGATCTTTGTGGTTGTGCAATATGTAAAAAGAGGTTTTATTCCAAAATAAGAGAGCCGGGAATAAATTTTTACTTTTCCATAAGATTTCCAAGTTTCCAATAATAAAAGAAATTAGTAAAATGAACCTCAAATATATGGGTGTTATAAAAAGAAATCATTTCTTAAAATAATATGCTTGAATAGTTTTTAAGGTCTCTTTTAAGGAATAAGTTTTCCCCCGTATCCCCCATCTGCTCTGCGCTATCAAATAAGCTGGGGAAGTAAATTGAGCAAGCATCGTGATGAAAACGTAGGGAAGTTCATGTGAAGGTTTTTGTTTATTTCTGATGCAGAGCGTGTTTTTGAAGCGTTTAGAAAGTTACTATTGTTGATAGGAAATAGGTTTTCCCCGACGAAAAAAAAAGGAAAATTATTTACGGGCGTTAGGCAAGAAACAACCATGTATATAAGTGAATCTTTGAATGAAAAATTATGCACTTTTTAAAAGTTTTGCTTTAATTTTGCTATACAAATTCAAAAACAGACTTTACAAGGTGTCTAAGAACTTTAAAATAGAAAAATAAATTCTGTATCGGTATTAAATTCATCAATATTGATAAATTTCGGAATTTTTGCAGGACATACCATGATAAGAACTTAATGTTTCGGAATTAATAATTACGATGACAATTTAATCAATGAAGGTTCACCTAGTGATCCATTATCGGTGGTTCGTAGTTCGAGCCCCGTTTCAAGACACCAGCAAGTTAGTACTATTTTCAGCGTTTAATTTAGTTTTAAAATAGTAATAACGTTGATGCGACAAGTATTCTATGTTCATATCTCTGTATAAAGAAAATGGTGACACGATGATAAATGTATGTATGTCTCGAAGGTTTGGTAAGGAAAGAATATAAATTGTTAGGAAATAATGTAAAGCTGAGCTTAGCATTGTTGACAGAATGAAAATAGGGTTTGGGCATGTTGAGCGAATGAATGAGGAAAGAATGGTAAGAAAAATATATGACGCAAGTGTTTTCGGCACCAGAAAGGGAGGATGACCGCGGAAAACGTGCCACGACTAGATTAATCAGATACTGGAGGATGGTTTTTTTAGGAGCCTCAAAAATTGTTGAGCCTGTATGCAAAGATGTTGATGATGAATGTGGATGAGGCGAGAATTGTGTGTAGACAGAAGAGTATAGCGCTCTATCCTCTCTGGCTACCCCCGCGGTGAAACGGGGTGATGGTAAGTAAGTGGTCGATCTCATCGTAGATTTCAAAATCGCGAGTAAGTACTGAGATTTTGATTACGAGAGAAATTAAGCGATGGGCTTGAGATTAGTATATATAAATAGAGTAAATAGACAAAAATTCAAGCCTGTATACACGATGTTCGATTTTATAATTATACTCTATATATTTGCATAAACGTCACCTAAAACTATGAATACTTTCCTACAATAATTTATTCAGAAAATTATTAATGCAAAAGGCAACAAATATTTATACCGTTTAAAGCTCTGCTCGTGTGATTCAAAAAGGAACATGTAATGATTGTGAATCAATATTTAAAGCATGTAATTGTCAACAACTTATACAGCTAATATATTCTTGAATATAAATATTTACAACATCGTACAGCTTTCAAATCAAAGTAAGCCCTTAATTTTATTTAAATTCTGACAGTCATCAATTTATTTGAGTCTAGGATCGAAAAATAAACCCTTTCCTGGCAGACGTCTATTTTTATTAGCGATGTGGGATTTGGCTTAAAGCAGTACACTCATCTGCCACTCATGAATTTAATTAATTTTATTTCTATCGATGAAAGCCCCGATGACAATAGGGTGGTATAAATTGACATGAATTAATGGTCCTGTTACTTTTAACGTCCAATGATTGATTACATTATGCAATTCACATTTCAATTTATTAACCACTTTTCATTTAAAAGGTTAATTTCTCTCATTTTGTGTAGGTTATTTACATAAGGATATTTATATATATGATCGTAATAATTTTTTGCAAAATTTCAAGAATTCATTCACGTATCTTGCAAAATATCTCCAAATATAAAATATTTTGTTGGAAATATGCATTAATTAATATAATAGGTTTATCTTATTAATGAATCAGACAGAATTGCTTATAAGCAGTAAGGGATTAAATAAATTGATTTAAGCCTAATATTTAACTATTTATTATTATTTAAATACATGAACTTACATTTATTTCATTGTTATAAAAAAATAATGAATTATTTCTATTTTTTTAATTGTCAAACGGAAAATTAGAAAAATATTCTGTAAAAGATTTGCTGTCAGAAATAGTAATAAAAAATATTCACATTTTTAATTAATTATTAAACGCGTCACGATTAAATTACAAAGGAAGGAATTATAGATGAAGTCATGATGTTCGAAATTCTACATTTATAAAATTAAATAATTGTTATTATTTATGTTTAATTGAATATTGTAAAAAATACTTAGAAAAAATAAGTTGGGTTAGGTTAGATTTTTAAAGAATGTATTTTATTAATGAATTTTTCTCTCGTGCAATTTTTTCCTTACATAATGTTATCGCAAGTAATTTTTTCCTCTGTAATTTACTCAGGTAACCTGCATTTTGAAATGTTAGCTTATATGATAAAATACTTCAGTGTATATAATTTTTCAGTATAGGTATATAAACCGAATCGAGGTACCTACATTTAAAAACTTGGACGAGAAAACGAAATCCTGAATTACGCAGAACTGGAGTTTGATGGTGCTCAAAGTATAAAAATCGCTGAATGAATATGGTTCTTTCTAGTCTGAAATCTTTTCATCAAAGCCGAGCGATTATCTTTACTTAGTCCAAAAAAACGACTCTTAAAAGGCAAGTGCTTAATCTCCTCTATAAAAAGTCTGTTAATTGAATTAATGTTGACAAGTTACAGTTAACGAAAAGCCAACTTTCTCCATTTTAGTGTATTTGATTTAATTAATACGAATTGTTTAATTTTGAAATCAAAAGATTTTGTTCCCCCATTTTTGTATTGTCACGTGCCGTGGCTAATGAGGAATAAATAAAGAAAATGGAGGTTAATAAGTGATTTATTAATTAATGATTAATTAATAATTAAATGTACAAGGTCACTTCAAACGAACTTAATTTAACGTTTTATTTTTTCTACACTATTTTGCAGTATATTACTTCGTCTATGAACACTTTATTATCGCAGGGTAACACGTATTTATCGCTCGTAGAATATTCAATTCTCGCACATTGAAGTCCCCTGGTTTATTTCGCCACTTGGGTACTTCACTAGATTATTTCGCTTTATTTTTCGCTTCAATCGCTCGCGGTCGAATTCGCACAGAACGAACTGTCAAAATACGACAACTGCACTTGCACCGCGGCGTAGTTCCGTATTTATACCAAATGCTGGTATTTTAGTACTTTCTAAATTATTCTAGTGCTTAGGAGAAGGTTCTCGTCGCCTCTCGGTCATTCCAGGCGTTTACTGAACGTTGCAGATCACCCTAGATTGCTACAGGCCGTTCTCAATCCTTCGATAAAAATGTATTGTGGACCTAGTGTGGAGTTATTAGTAATTTTTGTTAAACAAATGTAAAATAAACAATACAAAATATATATATTTTTAAATATTGCGAGAAGTTCGGACAGTACGCAATTCCTTTTGCTTGCCATTCCATGACGTATAAACATATAAGACAGGCAGTTAAAATTACTTTATTTATTTTATTTTCATAATGAATAATTTATTAGATAAACAGTTGTACTGTTGTGTAAGTAAGTAATTACAACTTGTGTAAGTGCGTGTGCGTATATACGTACTTACACAAGTAACGTACACTGTGTTATCTTGATATAAGATCTATGTTACTGTAAAAAGGTGTAAAACCGTTGAAATATATAAAATGTACAATCAACAGTATTAACAAAGTGGTGACAGAAAAAAAGTATAGAATGTTCTTCAATAAGAGCACAATAATTCTGTGGTAACATATATTAATAAAAAGAAAGCTCGTAGTGTAAATTTTCCATATACTGAATAATCACTATATTTCGAGGCATTTAAGTACTATTGTATATAACCTTTATATATTAAGTGTTAATAGCAAAAAAAAACTGAAATCAAAAATATAGATATGTCATCACCAATGGCGACAACTTTATAAGATTTATAAGGTTTATAAAAATGACAGATTTCACCCACAGGTAGCGGTAACATATATCTTATATTTGAATCAAAGTGTGCAAATAAAACATATAAATATGTACAACTTAAAATTTTGATAGATGCGGTAGTCTATCGGAATTGACGAACGTTATATTATGTAAAGTGATCACTTAAGCCAGCCGTACGATAGGTCTCCTACGAACACCCATAAACAGACTTTCATACCTACTTTCCCATATAAAAAATATTTAAAAAAATATATCTTCGCGTCTATGTGATATGTCTTTCCCATATAAAAAATATTTAAAAAAAATATATCTTCGCGTCTATGTGATATAAATTTTTTGTTTTTAATAATGTCTACTTCCAGTTTTAATTATTAGTATATATTCTTTCCTAACGAAGAAACCATTGACCTCGAAAAATGTTGATTATTCGATAAATGAGTAGTTTTTTTTATTAAAAGAATAATTACATTACAATAAAAATACATTCATCAAATCTCTTACAAGTGCTTATCACATACGTGTACTACTACCGTAATTTACAAATACAATATTAGATACGAATTGTGCATTGATGCACGCATAAATATTAAACATGCACATAAAATTAATACACGCTCAGTTTAATTACATTTAGTTAGGTAGATTATTTAATAAAATTTACAATCAGTAAAATATACTGATTATGATATTTTATTAAATGTATGTGTGCACCTGTCTTATGTGTAGTTGACAAGGTAATTTATGATTCAGAATATTTTGAGTTTGTTCAAATCTTTCAGAACAGTGCTGGATTTAAAAAAAAAAAAAAAAAAAAAAAAAAAAAAAAAAAAAAAAAAAAAAAAAAAGGAATTAATCAAAATTGGCAAACAATATTCCCTCCCTGCCTGGCGTATCCCTATGTAATGCAAGTATTCGGATGATGTTCATTACACACAATAAAGTATATTGCTCCCAAAATCCCTTAATCCAATGTAATTTCTCATTAGCGACAATTCTGTGGACAGGGATTTATGGGGATAGAAAATGGCTTTCTACAGGCCAGCATGAAAAGGTCGCTACATCTCATTTATGAAAGCTTTTCAATCCACGCAATTTTGAACATATATCTAACTTCCAGAAAATAATAGCCTGTATATTCTATCATGGGTGAAATGGCGAATGTTTACATTGTGGTAAAGTTATCACTTAATCCGTAAAAGACAAGCCAACATAAAAAGATCAGGTCCAGAAGGTCCTTTTAACAACCCAAATGACTTTCTGCATAACCTACTTTCTCTCCTACTTTCCCCTAATTAATATAACGTGTTCGTCGTCCTCTCTCTGTGAGATATCTATAATATACACTAATTAATTTATGATTTTTTAAAATAATAATTACCGAATTCTTTCTAAATGGGTGCTGTTGAATCCTTATTTCATACCTAAACTGTTTAAATAATATTGCCATAAATTTCACGGGGAACAGTTCTGTGAATAGTTTTGAGACATCTTTTGTCTCCTTTTTGTTAAACCTCAATCTCTTTGTTACTTTAACACTACAACATCGATGGAGCCAGTTAAAAAGGCATCATTATTACTTTTAATCTTATACTATTCACGTCATTGAAATTATTTAGAACTTAAAATAAACATTGCCATCAGTATTTGAATTTTTAAACCTGTCCTCAAAAAATTGATTTTCCCACCTGACGGAGAAAAATTTTCTTTAAAAGAAAATCACACATGGGAAAATGTTTACGATAGCTACTTAGCTCTGGACGTAACCTATCTCAGTGAAAGTATCATAAGAGGGTTCTAGCAAGAAAAACATCGATCTCCATACGAATAATGAATGTAAAAAAATAGAATTCTCCCGACTCTCATAGTTTTTACTTTTGACTATTCAAACTTTCAGTATGGCTCTCCTAAGAACAAAATGCAATAAATAAAA
>JADDOH010017883.1:0-22855 GCA_016648135.1 Agrypnia vestita
GTAACCCGCGTCGAAATCTGGTCCTCAGAAGGATCATTCGTCAACCGACGTTTTGCCTGAATCACAACAGGCATCTTCAGGGTGTCTTTTTAATAAATTTCCGTCACGAGGGGCAGTGCGAGCACGTCCGTTCGTATCGAAAGCGAGGTCTGGCAAGTCAAAATCTAAATTTGGGTACTTTGGTCATTATTGGCCTTAATGGTTTTTGGGAATTTCGCATTAAATATTGGGTGTTCCGTGTTCTCATATATATATATGAGATTTTGACTCAAGATAGAAATATTTCTAGATATATAGTATTACAGATGAATTTCTGTCTTAATTAACTTTAAATGTTCAAGCAATCATGAACCACTTATATCAATAGCTGTGAAAATGTGCCACATAAAACTTTGCACTTATTTCAATATTTGTGACTTTTTTTTGTAAAACATTAGACTAACATGAAATATTAACAATTCATTCGCTTCGATATAGTCAAATAAAATGCTGAAAAAATGTTGTTAAAATGTTTTGCATGACTTATATATTTGATAAGAAATACATTCATGATACTCTCAACGTTTTACAGAAGATCTGTCATAAATATTGAAAGAAAAGCTAACTTCGACGTCAATTTCATTCAAGTCTGTAAAATAATTTGTATTCAAAATTGAATAAAGAAGAATTTCCGATTTTTTTCATCTAGCAACGAGATACGCTGTAGGTATAAATGCGATACCAGAGATTCTTTGGAGACAACTTTGTGACAAACTATGTGTCTAAGATTCAGCCGTTCTGTGATTCGCTTTACGCTGGTTGTAGGTATGCAGAATATCATTCCATTAACTGTTCCGTTCGACACTTGGGTGAATAAGAATCTGAATAGATATTTGTAATTTGATGCCTTCTGTTTGTTTTAATTTTCATAAAAATTAGTACGAAGTATCTTTGTATTCAGGTGATGTTTGTGCGTAAGTACATGTCGATATCGTGTGCATTCTTCTCTTTTAATTAATCTCGGACAAATCTATGATCTTGGGCCAAGATTTCAAAATTTGTACATGGATCTGATATTTATCACAAATATATCTCTGAGATGTTTCTCATAGTACCTCATTCCACGAACACGGGCCAATGTAAATCCTACAAAAGCGTTTCTTTAATATTTTTAAGTAAATATTTTATTTAAAGCACAGATAAGCTCAGAGATTCATAGAACACTCGCTTTCAAGGTAGTCAGTGTTGAAATCGGTGATGAAATAGCTTACCTATGTAAAAAGACATTTCTGTGTAGATATTATTGATATTTATGTGTAGACAAATATATACAATAATATAATATCATTATTATGTTACTAGTTGCAACCCGTCAAAAATGACGGAACGGACGGATGGACGGACAGAACCAAATTATTATGTTTGATTCTGAGATTTGTAGTTTTTTTAATTAGGTTTTTAGTTAAATTGGAAATCCGTGAGTTATTATTTTCTTAGAGACGTATACGCGTTTCGTGTTTCAATCTTTTTACTCCCTTTATACTCGTGGCGTCTGTCTGTTTGTTTCTTTGACGCAAAAACTTTGGATCGATTTTTAACCCTTTTCCCGTGATCCAACCAAGCTGAAACTTTGCAAGCAGACTAGCGACGATCAAGAAGATTTATCAAATTTTCGTTAAAAAAAATAATAATTATAGTATAATTTTGGATTCTTAGAATTTAGAAATTTTTAATGGTTTTTTCATACAACTTACTCAGTTGTATGAAGATATTTCGACGCATCTGATTGACACTAAACCTGATTATAGTATAATTTTGGATTTTTGGAAATTTTTTATTACTCCCTTTCGTAGCGGCGCCCGACCGAAGCCCAACCCGTAGGTTAAGCGCCAAACCAGTTACCACTAGTAAATGAGAAAGGGAGTATAATAAAAACTTCGTTTATGTGGGTTTTATTTTTTATGATTTTTCATACATTACCTCGTTTTATGATGGCGGCGAATCTTTTTTATACACTACATGTTCATTTCCTATCTCAACCACTCAAAATTAAATATTTTAATTTTGAGTGGTTGCACCTACCAACAAATGAAGAGGCTGGCAGGTAACAGAGAGGAGTGAAGAGATCGAGAGCTTGATGCAGACAAATCCTAGGATTGAGATCTAAAAAAAATAAATTGTATTACTTATTAAAATTTTTTAAAAATATTATAAATTTTATTAAAAATACTAACAATCCGAAATCATCATATTTATAATTAATCTATCCGGCACTGATAAAAAATAATATTTCGGCAGTTATTCCAATGTACTTTTAAAAGAAACGTGTTTCTCATAGTTATAATAATAGTTATATTGTTATACGTATCATAAATTTCAATCTCATGTACAAAATAAAAATTTACAAATTTATTCATTTTTGAATACAGATTTCGCTATGTCTAAGTGTGACAGTTATCAAAATAGCGTGCGCAAAATATTGTGCGTGTTTACTTGTTCGCGTGTGACTCTAAAATGAATTTGAACTAATTTTGTTTTATTATAACGTAATTTTGGAATTATCATAAAGCATACCATTTGTCAAAAATGTTTCTTCCTATATTTGTCAAAAGCATTTATTTCGTTAAATTATCAAATAAATATTGTCAGCTTGTATTTTTAAGAGAAATTTTTCTACATTAAAACAATAGACTACCAAAATATGTACGTATATATATATATATATAAATTAACTAATGTAAATTTATTGGTATGCGACCTGGTAACAAGGCTGATTTATATAAATTTGGCTTGTTTAAAAAAAATTACTACGAACTTATAGATAGAAAAATATTTTTCTCCTATGCTTCTCAGTATCAAATATTGAAAGGCAAACAAAAGATTTAAAATACTTCTTCTTATACTTTTTATTTAACACCAGTTGTAACGGATTAAAAATGATGGTACTTTTACATGTGAGTTCCTAAGAAATTTATTTATTTTTATTTTATTTAAAAAATTCCGAAAAAAAAGTTTTTTTTTTGGAATTTAAAAAAAATAATAAAAATATATTTTTCGAAAAAAAAAATTTTACTATAAAAAAGTTACGGATGTCACGAAGTTACGCGGATGGACGGACGGACGGACAGACAGACCGATGGACGGACAGAGAGATGACGAAATTATTGTAATTGGAATATCTTATATTTATTAGTTAGGTATGTATCAAAACCATTATTAAACGCAATCCAGTTAATAATAAATCAACTCAATGTTAAAATTATCCACAGATAATAGAACATTAATCAATCTCCTTTGAATAGAACGAAATGCTGATAAATTTTTGAAATACCTACTAATGATTATAAGAATTGTGTAAAACTATGTCTGTATATGTATATATCTTTACGCAAAATGTTAAAATCAACTTTATTATTAACTATTAAAATATTCAAATCTAAGAAAATTATGCTATAATTTTTTATTTATACGATAAATTGAATGCGATTATGTAAGTTATCTTTCAGTACCAGTCCAAATACATAAAATGTCGATATATCGATATTTTAGTAACAAAGCCGAACTATTAAAAATTATTTTCTCTAAATTAATTAAAAATATACTTATCAGCCACAAAAAAACTGATACTACTAGATCCTATTACCAAACCATATTTTTGTTCAAAAATTGTATTACCAAATCGAAAATAATTTTGTTTCAAAACAACATTAAAAAGTCTATTCAATTTTTGAGACAAATCTTTAGATATATTCGATCAATTTAGTAATTAATTATTGATTATTAATTCGTTGTATACATTGCACTTTTTAAATATATATTTAATTCTTATGAAGGGACCATTGGCCCTGAAACATGTTATTATTTTTAATGTATAAGTGAAAAATGTGTAAAATATATTTTTTTATTAATTATATTACATTATTCCGTTTATTTCAAAATGAAGAATGGTCACATAATTTTTGAGACCAGTAAAGAGCAAAGGTTAGGATAAAGTTCATTGCAAAATTGGGTTTCTTAATTAAGAAAAAACCGATACTAAAAGACGAATGAATTTTTTTATTAGTCTATAAATCTAATTGCTCTGCAGGGAGAGCTTTGGGGAGAAAAAAGAAGCGATTTCGTGAAAGAATTTTTTTCATAAAGTCATAAGACTCAATGAATTCAAGGTTATCAATACAGGACTGCTATTTTATAATTTGGAAGTCAGTGGCGTTTTATTGGAAGGAAATTTTACTTAATCCAGCGACAGTAAAAAAAGTTTTTTTTATCTACCAGTTTGAATTAAAAAATGAGTTACACGAGTATTTCACATTTTTACATCGTACGTATCTCAATAGGATTATACATATTTTTAAATATGTGTATTTGATTAAGAAAGGAAAATTAATAACTCCTTAAAAATAATTATTTTATATCCTGTATGAATGTTACGATATGTTACGATACGAGGTAGACGCTGGGTATATTTACAAACATACACACTTCTTTAATATGGATGTTAGATATTTCTCTAAAAATCAAATGGTTAGAAGTTCGAGCTTTGCTTCGGGGACCACCAAGTTTTTATTTTTCATCATAAAAATGTCCTTAGCTTAGTTTAAATATCACACATAGTACATATATAAGCCTATATTCAAAAAAATCAATACAAAAAAAAAACTGTTTCGTAATTTAATTTCTTTAAGAAAAACACTAAATAAACAATAATGCAATTTCATACATTTTATACCAAATATAAATATTATACAGACGAGAGCGAGTCAAAAATTAACTATCTGCCATAACACACCGTTATGGTTGTCACATTGCCTTCTGCGCATGCGTGCTTAGAGTTGTTACCACGGCGATCATGAGCGCGAAATTCGATTCCGATCGCGTCATTTTCATTCCAGCTATTACAGTGCATGCATGTTCTATGCGCTGGCAGTTTGCAGTGAGAAAAAAAAACGAGCAGAAATCTGATATCTCTGGTCAAAGTGTATGAAAGAGGCTCAAATTCATGGCAGATTTTTATCGAAATTGGGGAAAGCTTACGTGTTAATTACTTACCGATGTGTTTACAGGAATAAATTAAAATTGCGTTATTTTCATTTCGATATGAAAATATTTTAAACAAACCTACATAGCCAAAAAACATCACTGTAATTTGTAAAATAATCAAATTCTATGAATCTCTTTGACCTTCTGTTTAGTACAAACACAAAGCATGATAAAGCACGCGATTCTATTATTTTAATTGTCAACTCTGGTACATACTGAAAATAATGAATGTTCCTTTAAGCGAAAACCACGAATTCTTCCCAAGATTATTTATATTATAGCTTCTGCTTTCTTAAGTATTTATTTGTTAATAGCACACATTTTTATTTTGCTGTAATAATACAAATTTTAATTCATTAGCGTATTTCATTTTTACTAAGAATTTATAATAGGTATCTACTACAAAATATTAGGTCCTTACATATGAAATTGGCGTTTTGCCGTACTGGCAAATTTGATCTCAAATATCTTCTCTTTGGTTAGGAATTCCAAATTCAAATTTATACAGCTATTTACTCGTATATTTGTGTTTTGAAAATTATAATTAATTTGTTTTTTCCTCAATTGTTTTTTTCTTTGCGTCACTCAGTTTACAAGATGAAAAACTTGAAATATCGCGTTATTTACGAGTACGAGTTCCATCGTGGCACCAGTGCTGCAGAAACGGCTCGAAGGATTAATGATGTGTATGGCGACGGTGCCGCAAAAGAAAACACAGTGCGTTTTTGGTTCCAACGTTTTCGTTCTGAAAATTTCGACCTGCAGAACAAGCCCCGTGGACGGCCGGAGACCAAAGTTGATAATGAAGAATTGAAGGCTATTGTGAAAGCGGATCCATCGCAAACCACATCCGAGTTAGCTGCAGGCTGCGGTGTTAGTGATAAAACTGTTTTAATCCACTTGAAGCAAATTGGTAAGGTGAAAAAGCTTGAAAGGTGGGTACCTCACGAATGAGTGAAGCAAATCAACAAACGCGCGTTGACTGCTGCGTTGCATTACTCAACCGGCACAATAATGAAGGGATTTTAAATCGAATCATTACCTGTGATGAAAAGTGGATCCTGTACGATAATCGGAAGCGCTCATCGTAATGGCTGAACCCTGCCGAACCAGCCAAACCATGCCCCAAGCGAAAATTGACTCCAAAAAAGTTACTTGTGAGCGTTTGGTGGACTAGTGCTGGTGTCGTTCACTACAGCTTTCTTAAATCTAGCCAGACGATTACGGCAGATGTCTATTGTCAGCAACTGCAAACCATGATGGAAAAGCTAGCTGCTAAACAACCGAGGGTGGTTAATCGCTCTAGGCCACTGCTGCTTCATGAAAACGCTAGACCACACACTGCACAACAGACGGCTACCAAATTAGAAGAGCTTCAATTGGAATATCTAAGACATCCACCGTACTCTCCGGACTTTGCCCCAACAGATTACCATTTTTTTCGAAATTTGGATAACTTCTTGCAAAGGAAAAAATTCAACTCCGATGGGGCGGTCCAAACCGCCTTCAAAGATTTTATTGATTCCCGTCCGAATTGTTTTTTTAGTAAAGGGATCGATGAACTACCTATGAGATGGCAAAAGTGCATTGATAGCAATGGTACATATTTTGATTAAATAAATATATTATAATAAAAAAAAATCGGCTTTATGTTCCTCCCATACTAAACGCCAATTTCATATGTAAGGACTTAATATAATAAGAAGATACCAGATGCATCAATAATAATCATCGATGGGGAAGCAATTAAAGAAGAAAAAAATATAAACTACTTGTTGGTAATTGTAGGCCATACACTGAAATTTTAGTTGAACACAGAATATATAACAAAAATAGCAAAAATAATTTTTCAGCAAGAATAATATAAATTGTTGTATTATATTGTAATATAATGTTATTTTCATTTTTTTCATGGAATCGTTGTTAACTTGGTAGAAATGATTTATGATCATTAAAAAATATCAATAGAATAAAACTTTGTTTATTCTACTAATTTTTTTTTCAATAGGTTGAGCAACTTTGTTTTTTGATATTTTTATTTATTTATTTCATAAAGTATTTATTTTTATCTGCTTATATATTATCTTAATTACACATACATTTAATATGTCTGAATAATCATGGTTTTCATGAACTTGCAAATCATTTATAAGAAAATGATCGTGGTTTTGATAATGGTTTAGGTCTTTCTATTTTACACATAAATAATTTTGGTTTGAAATTGAATAATTATTATTAAGAATCATTAGAAATTAGTAAAACATGTAAAAGTAAACAAAATATTATTAATAATTAATTAAATTTAACTACTAGTCCTATTCTAAATTTTTTTTACAATAATTTTGTGTAACCAAGAACTTCAGCAATAATATTTAAAAATGTACTTTTTAAATAATTTAGAAAAGCAAAACAAAAGACATCATTCATTTTGATAATTTGAAATATATAAAACACACTGACAATGGAAAGGTTTTATCCGAAACATGTAGGTGTAATTAAAATAATAAATAAGTAGATTAAAACAAATACTTAATAATTTTTTTTTTTTAATTATTATTTAATGAGAGTGACAGAACCTCTCATCGAGAGATAAAGTCATCATCACCTTCATCCCCTTATACTAGTAGGGTCTGGAACCGAAAGATTCGACAAGGTGTTTCCATGCTCCCCTGCCTTGCGCTGTTTCTGCATGAGTCAACCAGTCTAGACCCATACTGTTCTCATTCACATTTTTCTGTTGCTTCTCCCAGCTTAATCTGGGGTGACCCATCGGCCGTCTTCCCTCTGAGGTTTCAGGAGGAATTTTCTTGATTTTCGTTCCTCTGGCATTCTTAGCACATGTCCAAGCCACCTCATTTGTGATTTTTCTATGTGTATGAGTAGGAGCAAAGATAAAGTATTAAATTAAATGCATTCAAATATATATAGTTGATTAGAGAACATCATTAGTTATCCACAAAACTAAACAGTACAACAGCTTAGAAACTAATTTAATTTGCGAGAAATGAGCATTGTGAAATGAGAATTACTATGGAATGGTCTAGAATGCCCTACAATACTTTTTGTTTTGACGTTTGACCGATGCAACTTAGACAGTGATAAAACACCAGTGAACGCAGTATTGCCAAGGTGCAGATTGATTTGGTGCGACAAATATCAAGAAAAATACCTAACTACGTGCGAAAATTGAACAGAATATTCTAGTAAGCGATAAAAAAGTTTTTCACGGGCGAGTGATTAATTGAAAAATAGTGTTATATTATTTATTGAATTGGGGTTAACTTTGTGGAATGACATTATAATTTACATTATATGTATGGCATTGATGGCAAGATTACATTATAATTATATATAAATAAATAGATTACTTGTCTAAGACCACTAATGAGTTTAAGATGATTACACAACTAGTTTCGATAACTACCGATGTTGTCATCAACGGGTGATGTTTAAATCATCACCCGTTGATGACAACATCGGTAGTTGTCAAAACTAGTTGTGTAATCATCTTAAACTCATTAGTGGTCTTAAACAAGTAATCTATTTATTTAAATATAATAAAAAATAGTTTTTAAATTAAATTCGTATCGTGACGTTGTGAATTAGTGAAAATAAATAATTAATCGGTCATTAATTTTTAAAAAAAAATAGTGATTTATGTTGTATAATAACCATCAAAAATTACTTTTTTTCTACCGATTTCAACTCTTCGTTAGGACAACCAGTACACTAGCATGTAAATAACACATACATACTCACCACGACCATAGTATTATTTACACACCATCCCCTTCACAAAATACTCTTCACATGCGTGTTACTCTAACTAAAGGTCAACATGTACTAAATTTCTTATCAAAAAGGATTTAGAATTTGAGTAGAGGAGAGAAGGAGACAGGGTGGGGTCTATAGGGTTGTTGACAAATCTTGAATTTTACCTGATAATTTTGAATCAAAAGTCTGTAGGGGAACTTTAATTGATAATAAATAGAGGAATGTTATTTTTATGGCTTTACTATAAAAAAAATATTATTCTCATTTACCCTTACACTGCAGAATTTTCCTTGGACAATAGAGTGCTATCTGTCCGAAATGTGAAGACTTGTCTTAAAGCTACGTTAATATTAAGATTTTTGCGGGTAAAAGATGAAGGATTATTTTCTAGAGTAAACCGCGCATATTGTAGTCTAGAAAAATACTGTTTAGTGTAAGACCGAAAGTTGCGTAGTTTTTGCGGCCGAAACCGAAACCGAATTTCGGCCTCGGTCATAGTTACGGCTGAAACCGAAACCGAAACCGAATCTTCCATTTAAGGTAATGTCTTCGTGGAAAAAAAATGTCAACCTTAATCAGTCAGTCTTTATTTTTAAATCATATATTAGTCATTCCGTCACTGATATTTGAACTAATAATAAACACAACATATTATCACTTCTTATTTCAAATAAATTATTTGTTGTTTTTGAAATAAAGAGTTTACGAATTACATAAAATAAAAGGTACAAAACAAATTTTTTTTTTATCTAATTTGTTTAGTACAGTAAACAAAAATACTCATCCATCTTAAGAACAAAAGAATTTCCTCTAAACTCTGGTCATTTTGTATCTTTTTTTTAATAAACTACAACAAAATTAAAAGGTAACTTACCTACTAATTGCAACAACTAGATATTTTTAATGCAAACAATACTTTATGTATGAAAATAAAATTAGTTTTCTCTTAACCTTAAGAAAATTTTAGAAGAGCTTCATTACGCTACAAGTTTTAATAAGTTTAGTTAACTTTTAATAAGGACTGAGATCAGTATTTATAAATAAACATTATAAATGAAAAACAATAATCTATCAATATTTGAAACAGCGCGAAACCTTCCGAATCCAGTTTCGGTTTTGACCGTAGTTTCGGCTGGATGGCGAAACCAAAACCAAGCCGAAACCCGTTTTTTGCCGAAACTAGGCCGAAACCGAAAGTTCGGTCGGACTTTAATACTGTTATTATACAACGAACGTTTCATCAGGGATTTAAGGGGTTATATGCCTATATAATGAACTTCACTATTGATTTCATTTGTTCACATAGCTTTTAACATATTTACTGCCTCATTGGTAGAATCAACCTTGGTCATACAGGCGATAATGCGTTTATTAGTAAAAGTTTACCTCCCCACACGGGCGGGGATGTAACGACTGGCGGGCGTCCCTCAAAGCTTACGATGGTCATAAATGCGTTATTATTTTCAATTATTCAGCCCAACCCCTAAAAACAAGAAGGCGCTATAAAGCGCGACCCTCCAGGGTCCTTTGCCCTTCGCCCGGGGAAATTTCTCCTCAACACTAATGTCGTGTATTTAATCTCGCCAAAATAGATGTCCCCTCGCTCTGTGATACAAATAAACATTCAAAATTGTAATTACGGACCTCCTGAAATTTGAATACATTTGTCTCGTTTGTCGACACAAGTGGGTGGCTCGCATTTTACTCGGGCTGTAGGTGGATAGGGAAACGACAAAGAGACGCATTCGTTTGTGTCAAAGTTTAAGTTTTGATTTTGATTTTATGAGAATACTTTGCTTGCATTGTTTTAAAAGTTAAATAATTTTAATTATTCCAGGAAGACTGTAAGTAAGTGGCTTAAAATCATAAAGTGAAGATTCAGGTGATGTTTTACTAAGAATCATATATGAAAAACATACATACATAAAAATCTTGTATTTTTCTTAAGAGATTACATCACCTTGACATTTTGAAAATTTCGTTTTTCTTACCTCATCTTATAGATTTAGATTCTTAAAATAATTTGATTCATCATTCGTTCTAAAAATTGACAGAGTTAAAGCAATTCGAAGCTAGTATTGGACGTGAATTGTTTATTATTATTCTTTTTCCTTTTTGTCGAAATTCCCATTTTCAGACTGATGGAGAAAATATATCAAAAACGCTGAGGCACATATGTGTTAAATCTTGCACAATAAAGAAAAAAATAAATGAAATAGAATTATTTATGCTATTAATGCAATGCATAGTAGATACAATACAGAAATGATATAGAAAGAAATGATATATCCAAAAATAGGTCCACGAATAACCTGGACATAAGAAAAACCTAATAATGGAGAATAGCCCTGTTAAACGCTTGAACAATTGAATAGCACGCTTGAGAATATGTATGAAAGTGTATGTTGCCAAAGTGGTTAGTTATGTAGTAAGTTGTTATATTTTTTAGATGAGAGTTTCTATTCTTCAGGCTTTCGCGTATTCCAATATAGCACGGAGTTATGTTTTTTGATATTTTTGTCTTAAAATTAGTGAAAACAAATTTTCATTCTATAAAAATTCGCACTATGAATACAGATACTCAAGGTATAAATAGAGCTTAATATAATTTAAAATTTAGTAGTTATTTTCCGATGGACCAAATGATACATGGCGATTACTATACTGACCGTATGGACCAATTGAAACAAAATAAAGGCGAAAAAAGAGCAGGTTTACATCAGAAAAAGAATATCAGGATGGTTTTAATTCTCACAGTATCATTTTTATATCAAAAAATGCAGAATTTCGGTATATTTTTTTGCCGCATTAGGTAGCAGTTTTTAAATGACACACGTGAGTGTAGACAAGAAAACTATTTTTGATGTGTAATATCTTTCCTCTCGCTTTCCTGTAAGCTGTGGCAGTGATTTCGTAAAAAGGGACGGAAATGCGTAACCGAAAACTATACACCGGGGAACGCGCGCTATTTCATTTGACCAATGAGCGCGCGCGGTGCTAGTTGGCTGTCAGATGGTACCAAGCCATTTTCCGAGAGGTTGGTGCTGTATTAATAAATGTACATGAAGTTGCAATTTCAGAACGAAGTTCTGAGAATCTTAAGCAAATTTTTATTAATGAATTAGAAAAGACATACAGAAAAATCAAATTAACGAAAAAATATTTTAACTGCTACCGGGATTCGAAACAACGAACTTCCATTCTATATCAGGGGATGGCACGTTATCCAACTTCGCCACAGCCCTCTCTTAAGTTAGTGACCTTATACGTCGTCTCTTTTTAATTGAAATTTGGTCATTAGAAAAATATATATATAATAATATATATTTGAATATTTTTCTAATGACCAAATTCTTAAATATAATATAGTACACTGTTTTATCAACATCGCCAAACATTACATTACAAACATTTTTACATGTATTTACTAAATAATATATATATTTAATTATTTATTAATTTTAGGGAAAATTAACCGCATATTAATATATTAACAAATATAAAATATTGGATTTTAAAATTATGCCAATTAAAAATTTTCCACTGAATATAGTAATTTGTTAGAACATCATTGATTTATATTATTTAGAACATAGTTTATTAGAATATGGTAATTTATGTGATAAAATAATTAAAAAAAATTATTTTAACAGCGAGTGGAGAGGGTGGAGGGAAATGTTGGACGGGAGTAAAAGGAAGCCTATGTATATTATATAATATATATATAACATGTATATATCTATATATATATGTAATAGATAGTAATAATATATATATATAATATATACTATCTATTATATATATATAGGTATAATTATTTATCTCTATCTAATTAATATATTATAGCATCTCTGGTCTCTCGCTCTCTTCTCTATATCTAGTCTCTCTCCTCCTCTCTCTCTCTCTCCCTCTCTCTCATCTCCCCTCTCTTTTATTTATTTCAATTGCCTCTCTGTAGATTCTAAATGTTTCATTATTGAACAACAGAGATGATAGCATTCGACTTCCGACCGCATGGAGTAACATTCTTAATAATAATAATCAAATTTCTAACACAAATAATATTAATAATAATAAACCAGAAATCACGATGAAAACACCGAAGCAATTAGAAAATCCAAACTTTTCAACATTGTAAGTGACGATAATAAAGTAAATATACGGATTACTAGAAGCCGAGCAAAACTCATTAACGGCGTCGCTGGAGAAACCCACTCCTCCACAAACACCTGACGCAGAATTTTTCAAACTTTCACTTGACGGTGAGCTCCGGACCCAAACGGTTGTACGCTTTTTGGAGAAGCAGCTCATCGACAAGGCGCCCTGAAGATGAACAGTGAGATCTGTTCGAAACGTCGGCAGACGACTGGTCCTGACGACCAGAATTTGACGCGGGTTACCCGCAAAGTAGTTAGAACTAACATATATATATATGTTTTGCTTGAGGTTTCCGCGAGCGTTATTGTATGTAACAAAAGTAACTTCTGGACTTTGTTACATTTATATATATATATATATTATTATTATTATTTTTTTAAATAAAAGTGTCAGAATAAAGTGCAGATCATTAAAATGCAAGTGAATAATAATGAATAATATTATTCGAATAAATATTTCCATATTTAGCTTTTTTACATTTTGAGGTTAATTTCTGTCGCTGCTCAATTGATGTTTAATTATGAGATGTCAAATGTTAAACATCATAAGCGACTACTGTAAGGCTCGCTCATTTTTTTTGTACTCTTCTCAAGGCTGTGTCAATCGTAATGAAAATCGTACACCTTCGATCAGCCATTTCATCTTTCTGCTTCACCGGTCGGCCAAGCTGGAATATTAGCATTACTACAGCGCCCACAGATGGCTTCCCCTTGATTGTCCAACAAACTTTATCTTCAAGTCGTTGATTTCAGAAAAAAGGACGAATTAAATGGAGCGCCTCTCGCAACAAAAGTTGCGGGAAGAATCTGCTCAGGAGAAAGAGAAGAATGAGGAAAAAAGGGGAGATAAGAGATTTTGATTTAATTTCAGTTAAAAATATCGTTTCAAGTTGGAAGCAATCGTGAAACAATCTCTAACTAAATTAATTCTATGTTTACCGATGTATTTCCGAATTTCATAAAAATATCCGGGAAAACATAAAATTTTTTGGGTAAGATGAAAAATTTTCGATGTTACGCGAAGAGCAGTAGTGAGAAAGATATTAAGTCAGTGAATGGAAATTTTTCTTTTGTATTTTTGAGCACTTACTATGAAATTTCTTGCAGACATTTTTTGTTTGATGAGTTTAAACATATGTACATGTACAATTTGTTACTTATTTATGATTACTTCGTTACCGGTTTTGAAGCGTCTGTGTCATTAACGAGCGTTATTTAAACTAAACTAAAATGTACAAGTAGTGTACTGGGAATTTTTAGGTGGGGATGATTTTCGGGGTGGGTGGGGCGAGGGAGGGAACATCGTTAACTCTTAAAAGACTGCTAAAAAAAACTTTGGGGACGGTGGAGTAGCACAGCGTTACCTGATTAAAAATCGGCATAGTTTTTAATATGTGATAAAATATACATAAATATGATACAGATAAGACTTTTAAAAGGTCCCTTTATATAATTATGTAAGGTAAACATACATATTTGCATTATTTTAGTAAATTATTATAAAAGTATGTCAAATAGAATTTGCGTGCGCTTCCGCCGATGTTTCATTGGCAACTGAATACAACGAAGCGGTCGCCAGCTCGCTTCAGTCGCCTGCACTCTGTCTTTGTCTAACACATGTTACCCGACTCTACCGTACTCTTTCTATATTGTTTTGCTTTCGCCGAAACCCAAGCAACCGCCATCTCTGTCCTACATGAAATGTATGGTATTATCGTGCTCTTTCTTGCGCGATTTAACTGCGATGTACAATATTCTGCTCTCTCTTGCACACTGGCCGAAAATACGAGAGTAATGAATAAATATTTTTTAATTTAATAATCTGTACATTCCTAACAGTTTAATTTAGTAATTTTGGTGTGAAAATGTCTATTTGATGATTAAAAAAAATGTGACGTTTTAGTTTGCGTAAATAAGGTAGATATTTCATATTTTGTATGACAGGTAGACCTACGTTACATCACCGACACACAGGAGTTAATAATGGTAACTTGCAGAGGGCTATAATTTTAACAATATTGATATTTGTTTTCAATTTTTCGTTGTTAAAATTTTCTATATTAGTGTATTTAAAGTTAGATTTATCTGTTTTGCATATTTTGAAATACCAATGTTCAAAATATGGGTCCAATATATTAATTATTATATATAAACATGCGCATAATCTTCAAAGCAATTTAATATTTTACTTACATAGATACATTTTATAGGAACCAAAAACTTTATAGCTAACGAATTTAATATACATATATGTTAAAACATATGTGTATTGGATATCAACCTCCCACGAAGTTTCTGCGCATTCGTAAAATTCATAAAGAAAGTCGTAATGGAAAGAGAGATGCTGTTTACCGATATGAAATGTTTTGAAATATGTATATACTATGTAGTATACGCGAGCAAAAATATTTTGTATCGCGCTAAAGGCGACGCACCGAAATCGATACTTTCATTAAAAATGAACCCAGACAGATGATAAAGGCATCGTCGGCACTCATTCGTGTAACGGACTGGGAGAAAATCAGATAGCACTCATTGTTACGAGAAGAGTACCCACGATGCTATTTTTAAACATCAATGTTGTTTTTGTTTTGTGCGAATATTTTTTAACCTTGAAACTCACGCACTCTGAACTTGTGCGGTGATTTAAATTTTGCACAGCTTGTTAATTTACTATACTACTATAGCTAGACCGCATTCAAAAGAATGTGCGCAAAAAATATGTGTGTTGTTACGATGCAAAAAATGAACACAACATAAGTAAGTAACCTTTTTTCAACTAAAAAATATATATTTAAATAATACACAACTTCGTATACGCTACTAAAATTTTGTGTATTAGTTGTGTATTATTTAATTATTAAATATGTTACTTCAAAGTTATAAATCGTTCATTGAAGAAGTTAAAAATATGTATTTATTTGGAATATCATATTGAGACTTGTGATTCGAGCTTGCCAGGCAACTTTCCCCCGCTTTCTTCTTAAGGACAAAGGATTGGTCTTTTTATTGTGATCGACCTATAGTAGGAAATTAAAGTATAGTATAGGTAGACGAGTTTGTGTATTTGGGAAGTGTGATCGATAGAAGGAGGAACGCTAAGTACGTGAGGATACAGGTAGTAAAGTACCGGGAATAATTTCTCAAAGGAACATATTAAGCTATGCAAGACTAGCAGTACACAATGGAATTCTGGTACCACCACTGATGTATAGGAGTGATGCATGGAGCTAGCAAAAGAAAAACAAAACTAAACATTGAAGGCAGTGAAAATGAGATCACTTAAACATACGTGAGTGAATTTATTTGGCAGAATGAAAATTAAAAAAAAACGAATGAATGTAACGCTGACCTAAGTATAGTGAATAGAATTTCAAAAAGTGGTTAGCCAGATACTGGAATATGGTCCTGTAAGGATTCTCGACAACAACATCCTCTCTGGCTATCCCCGCGGGGAAATAGAGTGATTTGCGGTTTATATCATAATTATTGATTTTATTTTCTAAAGAGATCCTATTTTCTCTGTCATTACATCCTGAAATACGAGTTTATCAAACTTAACAAATATTGTTATCTGTCCGTCTATCGGTCCAAAAAATCTAACGTGTCTATTTTTTTGTTTTCGAATTTTAATTTACCTTTATAAAGTATTAAAGATTAGATATTTTCATACAATTTATAAAAAATAATTGGTCAATTATTCTTCTTTACTAGCATTTTTTTCGGTTATTATTATTATAAAATATTATTAATAATTATTAAAAAAAAAAATTATTAAAAGCAGGCTTTTATTTTTTGCCAGGCCAAAGACGGTATCCACCATTTAAAAAGATCAAAAGCAAAACCGCCACTGTCAAATTGACGTAATTAATTAAATAATAATTTGATAAAATGCCTTTAAAACTGATTAAGGTGTAACATTTATTATTAATAATAACAGAGCTATTATTAATAATAAATCAGATAAACAATTTTAAACACTTAACCCTCCACATTCTAAGTTTTGTTAGGTTTGCTTTTGGATGCCAGATTAGTTCAAACTGACTTTCTTCTATGATGACTTGCTACAATTCATCGATTCGGAGCTCATCAATTTTCAGACATTTTGCAAAAAAACAGTTTAATGCTGTCCATACTGTGTACCTTATATTTTCACTTGAATAATTGTGTATAATAATTGAAGCAAGTGATATTTGACTCTGCGAATAAAACACTAAAATATTCAACTTTACGACGCTCAATGATGTAGGTACTCGTTGTTTTTGAAGGTTTTGAAGGTTTGAAGAAAGAAGAACCAAAACGGTGTTCTTGCTAATGAGCTGTCCATTTGAGTATTATACTGTTACACTACATCTCAACGGCTTCCAACTTGTTCATCATTGTCATAAATAGAGTCCGCGTTTCATAGCCTTATATATTTTTCAAGGCATTTAGCATTCAATTGTCATTTATATTTTTTCTATTAATTTATTTCATAAATTATTAAAATTATCAAATATATTAATTTACAGAAAAAAAATACAATGTACAAATGCATAAGAATAAAAATATTTTTGAATTTTTTTTAATTTAATTTTTTTAATCAATACTTTTTGAAGTGTTTTACCAATAAAACAATTACTTACGACATATTAACCTGAATAGATATAACAAGTATTTAAAATAATGTTTTCGAATTTGTGATGTCATCCTAAAATGAAAAACTCAAGAAAAACATTATAATATTTTATGGTACTCCCACAGTATAAAAAATATCATAAATATCAAAACAATCTTTAAATAAACATAATATTTGGAGGCCCTCGTAGCCCAGTGAGTATGACACTGACTTCTGACATTAAGGGCAGAGGGTATTTTCGGGAAACCGGATAGTTAAAAGTATCAAAAATAACTTAGTCTATCTATATCTATAAGTATATAGAAAAAATATATTAAATTCAATACATAGAACATCATCTACATATCTTTTCCAGAAAGAAATATTGTAGTTTATATTTTGATTTCATAATTTTCCCGCAAAACGAAAAAAGGAAAACTTTTTATTTTAGCTTTCCGCATAAAGATATTCTACTATTCTCTAACTGTAAAGAAATATACGTAGTTACGTTCTCTTGGATGTGTTATTACGTAAGTGTTGCAATTTTAAAAGTCATGGACCCTTGCAAAAGTCATTTTCTCTCGTATTGAAAATGTAATTTGTAGGAAAAACGTTTTTCACTGCACCATTCTGCAGTCAAGTGTAATTGAACTTTCAAGGACTACGCCAAAGCAATTTACGCCAGTTGACATTAAATTTTCTGCGATTTTCGCCCTCGAGCATTAAAATCAGTAGGTATTTGAATTTTATTAAATAAAATGTTATGACGTTAGTAGATGATATATATCAACTGACCTTTTGGATTAAAATAATTCATAAATAGAATTTTACTAAACATTAAACAATATCAATTTCATGGAAATGGCGGAGATAAATGTTTGTTATGATAACCTTTTCTTCCCACGTATCACAAATACTTGGAATAAAACGTTGGTAACTTGAGACATGATTATAAATCACAAAATGTTAAAATAACAAAAAAACACATCCACATAAGTCATTGTTTTTTTTTTATAAATGACCTAATTGAGTTAAATCACAGAGAAGAATAGTGGGTTAAGTTTAAAAAAATCTCTTAACTGAGGTGATTTTAAAACAAATAAGTATAACTGTTACAATAGTAAGAAAGGTAGAAAAAATGTTTTTATGATTAACAAGAAAACACATTGGTATATACAATTTGAAAATTTGATAAGTACATATTATAAATTCGAGTTGAACTCAAAGTATGATAGCCTTATTGGTGGGATACTTTTATGTCACTCGTGAACAAGTACATCGGACTAGGTCTTTTCAGGGAGACCATTTACTAGGAATATATATATATATATAGATCAAGAACAACTCTCCACTTTTAACTCAAAACTCAATTTTATTGATTCATTGATATTGTATTGGGAGTTTCACCATAAGATGAATTTTTATCAAAGGCTTGAATAAATAAATAAAGTTTTATACGCTCGTGCGTAAATAAAAGGTTAAACTGTGTTATCGAAATGTCTAGAGGATGGCCTGAAGGGCTTTCTTCCCACATACCTTATTTTATATTCGCCCACACACCGACTTAAAAATGAAAAACACGGCTTACTAAAAATAGCGTATTCTATCCATAAAGTTTCTTATATATACGAAAGGTTCTGTTAAAGCCGTGAATAGTAAGAAAACACCTTTTGCAATCTGCAAATTTTAATAAATTATGAACCTCGAGAAAAGAATACTGAGTACAAAACTCATCCTTGCGAAACGAATATTTTTTTCAGTTTCTTTGACAAAATATCATTCATTATCTTCTAGTAAAATCCATTAGTTTAATGTTTTTTTATTTTTGATAAAGGTTAGGATAATTTTATTTTTAGTTCGTGTTTTAAGTTTTAGTAATTTTCCAATTAACTATATAAGGCCTTCTGTTAAATTGGTCACAATATATGTAGCAATCAAGCAGAATTATTACGTATTGATTGAAAATAAAAATTGTAAAGGGTATCTTTATGTATGAATTTGAAATAACCACGTTAGCGTGAGAAATTATAAATCAATTAACTATTCGGAGCATCCTACTTCTATAAACGTGTTTATTTTCTCAGTGGCATTCAGTTGAATACTAGGATTTTCGAAAATATCGCAATATAACATGTACGTAACATTAAAATTCTGAGAAAAATCTCCTTGTCACATTCACATTCAAATAATATTTTCACAAACCCGTGACGGCCGCCATATTCTCGCACAGTGGTTATAATATTTTATAGGCTATATGAAATATGCTAGTTTTGAATATTAAAAAAAAATTCATATGGTAGATCATATTATTAAACGAATTGAATGTAAAGACTGGTGTACGCATATTTATGATGTCGTACATGCGTACAAAATGCGTACAAACAATAAGCATTACTCGCACTGCCCTCAATTTTATACTACCCTTTACACTACTTTCGAGTTGAGTCTCATCCCTACATAAGCCCACCTTAGACAACAAAAAGGTTTTACTTATCTTCAAGTTTGTGTTTACTGGGGTATTATGCCGTGTTGTTACGACCTTTCGGGCCGACGTTTCGGATCCCATTGCAGGGTCCATCATCAGGGCTGATGTGTTGTCTTGAATGTTGGTATTGTGGTTAAGTATCGGCTTGCAATACCGTGCCGAAGTCATGATGTATTGTATTGTGTTGTGTGTATGATTCATCTGCTGTCTGATCACTATCTCTGCGGAGTTATTGCAAGCCGATACTTAACCACAACACCAACATTCAAGTGAACACATCAGACCTGATGATGGACCCTGCAATGGGATCCGAAACGTCGGTCCGAAAGGTCGTAACAACGCGGCGTAATACCCCAGTAAACACAAACTTGAAGATTCTGAGTGGCCGTGAAAACCTAAGAACAGGTTTTACTTATGTTGGGAAAAACAATAGTGACAATTTTATTAGCTTCAAAAATGACTTTTATTATAAATAAATTTGTGATAATACATGGGGTATATTCATTATTGAAAGCCGCTGGGAGCAAGTGAGAAAATGAAAAAAGATTATACAACACAAAAAGGGCACATGTGCAAAAAGTTAGGACGCACGACGGAGGTCCGCTCAACCCGGTGACGGAGACATGGTCGATGCCATAGCGGCGCCGCTTGTTATCTTTTCCCAGAATTCCTACTTTGTTCTCGGCCTTTTAACTGTTCTGGAACTTCCCTTAATACCAGGCGTGAACGAGTCAGCTGTTTATATCCAAGGGTGTGGATCGGCAGGGCCGCTACACAGTTATATCGATGTACTTCATGTTGTAAGCAACGGCTGGGTGAGATAGATTTTCAGACTCACTCTGGGAGCGCATAATGCAAGGGCAAGAATCTTTAACTAATTTAATTGAAAAATGAAATTAAAAAATTGAATTTAAATATAAATTTTTAATCCACTGTTTGAATAATTAGTTGTAAACCTAAGCGCTCTAACAGAGACACCCATCATTCTCAGAGGCAATGTTAGAACTGACAATAAAAAATAAAAATAATAAAAAAGTTGTATGTACCTACTGTTAGAGGAGTGCGAGAGGGGGAGAGGGGGTAGTCATTAATATTGCACTTGCAATTACTCATTAATGATTACCCTCTCTTACATTGTTAAGCCATATTGTTTTTATTTTAGTATCCGTTCTAATGTTGCCTCTGAGGATTATGCGTGTCTTCATTGAAAGCTCTTAGGATTACATAATTATTACACATACACCGGATTAAAACTTGGTGTTTGAATTAAATTGTTTTATTAATGAATTTTCAGTCTGTAAATGAAACTTCGCCAAACATAATTAAAAAAATACATATTAAATAACTCTTAAAAGACTGTGCTAAAAAATACCTTCAGGAACGGTGGTGTAACACAGTGTTACCTGATTAAAAATCTGCATAGTTTGAAATATGTGATAAAATATACATGTGTACAATAAAGATAAGACTTTTTAAAGGTCTCTTTATATGATCATGTAAGGTAAACATACATATTTGCATTATTTTAGTAAATTATAGTAAAATCATGGCATATCGAATTTGCGCGCGCTTCCGTTGACGTATCATTAGCAACTGAATTCAACAACGCGGTCGCCAGGTCACGTCAGTCACCTGCACTCCGTCTTTGTCTAACACGTGTTCCGCGACTCTACCATACTCTTTCGATATTGTTTTCGCTTTCACCGAAACCTAAGCAACTGCCATCTCTGTCCTATATAAAATGTGTGCTATTGTTGTGCTTTCTTGCTTTCTTGCTCGATTTAACTGCGATGTGCAATATTCTGCTCTCTTTCACATATTGGCCGAAAACACGAGAGTAATGAATAAATATTTTTAATTGAAAAATCCGTACTGTTTAATTTAGTCATTTTGGTGTGAAAATGTCTATTCGATGATTACAAAAATGTGACGTTTTAGTTTTCGTAAATAAGGTAGATATTTCATATTTTCTATGACAGGTAGACCTACGTTACATCACCGACACACAGGAGATAATAAAGATAAGGATATATTTTTTTTTAAATCGGGTGTATATAAAGTGATTTGTAATGATTCTGATTATTTTTATACAGGAAAAAAGTTAAGAAATTTTGAATTTAGAGTTAAGGAACACTTTAAGTGTTTAAATAGCAATAATTATTCTGAATTTTCTAACCTTCTTTTGGCTTTGGATCATTCTTTTAATTATAATAAGGGTTTACTAATTTAACAAACAAATTATACAGAATCACGGTTTGATAAATTAGAAATTTTGAAAATAAGAAAAAGTGTTCGTAGTTGAATATTATAAATAACCAAGTCCTTTTTACAAATATGTAGTTATCTTTTAAATTTATTTTCAAGTTTCATGCTACTTTATTATTATTCATTTTCGATATATAACTTTTTGAATATTTAGATTGTCTATACATCGATTCTGGAATTTAATTTTGTTGGTATACATTCGTATCCTTACAAAGGGGTCATAGACTCTAAGACATGCTGATATTTTCAAAACAAAAGTGGTGAAAACAAAGTTCATTGTATTAATTATATTAATAATTTCACCACAAAATTATTTCTGCGGTTTTTGAAGAAGTAAAAAAAGAAATTTGTCCACGATACATCATTTAATCTTTAACCAGATGGCGTAAATTACATATACCGCATTCTGGTTTCTTATTAATGATTATTCTTACAATAATATTCGATCAATTTTTGTAACATCTTGAGCTATCGGATCGTTGACTCCTGTATTCTCAATGTAACTGTAAATAAGGAAAGCCATATCCATTAAGTTTCCTGAATTATATCACATGCGAT
>JADDOH010017884.1:0-15455 GCA_016648135.1 Agrypnia vestita
CCTAACTGTCAAAAACAACAACGAAACGCGTGGACAGTGATCGCGCGGGGCGTAAGCACAGTTGCGACATGTCGGTGCACGCACGGATTAAACTACCTACAAAGTTATTTGATCGCGGTTGATAATCCGAATAATCGCGAATCCGCATAACTGAGGTCCGGATAATCGAGTCTCTACTGTATACCTATCGTAATATTCTGTCTTTGTATAAATATTCGATTTCAATTTTTTTTCCAAAATATGTGTTTAGTCATGCTTTAAAAGCACAAGCGTGATGTAAGTTGAACATTCTATACACCTATATAAGATCACTTATAACGAAGGGATAAGACTGTGAGATAAGAATTCAGAAGAAGTAGTTATGCCATGAGTACTATAGAAAAAAATTAAACGATCTGGTAAGACCGAAGCCTAACCAAACCTCACGAGACTGTAAGAAACCCTACCTTTCCGATCTTCATCATGTGATAAAATTACAATACAGGACGATTTTTGGCCATGGACCTTCGAGGAAGTGTTGTGTATCAATATCCGCTGAAAACATAGTAGATAATAAATTAAATAATTAAGAATATACTCGTATATTCTTAATTATTTAATTTAGTATATACGTCCGTTGAGAATAGTCTGATGATATCTTTCAGCTTTGTTAATATACCCTAATACAATATGTTACCTGCATTAAATTTAATTATACAAAATAGGTTAAAAAAAGGATATTTTATACAAATAGGTAAAAAAAATTAATCATTTTGCAAGGCTTTTATTATTATACTTGATTGGTACATATTAAAGCGAATGACTTTTTATTATTCGATAAAAATTACTTCAGTCCAATGTTTTAGAGAAGGTAAGTCATAAATATTGAAAAAAATGCAATCTTTGATGTCGCATATCTTTATAATAATAATGGTCTTAATAACCCTTGTTAAGATAGGAATCTACATGTATTTATTTATTTTAGAGAAAATTAACAGCAGAAATATATATTAACAAATATAGAATAATGGATACCTACCTATTAAATTGTATTGTGATAAATTTAATTTATTAAATTAAATTTTAAATGGTATTGTGAACTTGCTTGCTGTACCCCATATTCGTATTAATATTCTAAATAACACTACTTATGTATGTTAAGAGAACACAACCACTGGATTTTATCCACCGAAACGAAGCTTTTTATATGGGAAATTGGTGGAATTGGTTGCATTGTATAATGATCACTAGCGAACTCATATAGGTGATCAACCCAGGGTCACCCTATAAAGACTTCATACCCGTTTCCCATATAAATGTCTTCGTCTCTGTGATACTTTTATAATTAATCCGAATTAAGATTCTTGTTACCTGAATATTTTTTGACCTTTGCTCGCTACAGCCATGATGTCGTTACATCCGTGTTCGTTATATAAGTGTGTGTTTTACTTGTTATTAATGAACCCACCGACAATTATTACAAAACATTACAAATTTGTGCATTTATGTATATTTTACACGAATAAATGGCGTTTTGTAGCAGACGCTAGTAGGTCGGTACTTATATAATTCTGCCAATCACCTTCAAAGATATCGGATTGTCAAAATGCTAAACCTAGTTTTCCAATCCTATGGTCGGATATAATACACTATTCGTAATACGTAGGAGAGAGCGGGGTATAATGACACGCGTGTAGTACGAAAATCTAAATAATGTGATAATAAGTGTGATAGGAATTAACAGTGTTAGTTAAATTAGTATAAACCACTACCAGATTTTAGGTCTACCGGTTTCGAGACGTACCCGTCTCTTCGTCAGGACCAATACTACACTACTATGTATTGTTAATTTTTTCCAATATTTATCACATGCGTATTAATCTTGTCATGGACAAGCATGCACTAATTAGCCTAGAGAATGATCAGGAATCTACGAGGGAGAGAGAATGAGAGGAGGCGGGGTCTAATGTTGGTCCAAAGTGATAAGAATTTTATGAGATACATATTTTAATTCGAATTATTTCGTAGAAATCCTATTTAAGTTATTATTATTTCAAATTATTGACTGCAAAACGGTGTTAGACAGGGTTTAACAGCACTAAGGCCCGAATTCAGAGTCAAGACTTAGATGACTTAAAGGTTAAACGCCCTAAAAGTTATATTTTGTACTAAAAATAACGCTTTTAGACGTACCCCAACTTTTAAATCACTAAGTTTTGATTCTGAATTCGGGCCTAAATTTAAAAAATATTGATAAATACTGGTTGTAACAGAGCTAGTCCATAATACTTTCCCGGTAGATTCCTGCCTTAAATATAAATTAAAATATTCCACCAACATTGTCTTAATAATATTAATAGTCATGGTGATAATCAACTTCAAACTTTGCATTTTATTTCAATATTTCTGACTTATCTTCTATGAAACGTTGCAATATCGTGAAAGTAACTTATATCGAAAATGAAAAAACTCAGCCGCTTTACAACTATTGGTATTAGGACATAGTTGGTGCAATATTTTCGATTCATAACTTACTTAGGAATCTGCCTTTTAAGTTTAAGTTGGTCACCCAATAACTCACGATGTTATACTCTAGATGTTATGCATCGTTTGCAGTAATAATAATTATTTTTCTACCACTAGATCACCGACAGAATGTAAAACATATTTGGAAGTCATTAAATCCACTATTAGTCCTTATTGTGGGCAATAGTATAGTATAGTATTATACTTAAGATTGTCAAATGAATTTATATTTTAAATAAAAACATTTTAATTCTAATTTTTAATAGATTATTAACAGGTCGTTAATGACTTTAATAGTTTGTTCTAATATATAGGCTTAGTGCGATTTTATGCTCAATTATAAAACTAATGTTTTGATGCCATGGGACGTAGCGAAAACGCAACAGTCTGGTGACATGCAGTGCACGTCGAGGTGGCGTGCTGGCTAAAATTAGAAAGCATCGCAGTTATTTTTAGTGTAGTGATTAAGGGCTTAAATCAAGAGTGGGGCAATAATCAAAAGTCAAAAACTGGTTCGGGCCTGGTTCGCTTTCTTATTCCTTCTTTGACCGTTTATGCGCGTTTAGCTTTGTAACCTGAACTAATTTGTAACGTTTGTTTTTAAATGGCATGCCCAAAGTACTTTTCTTACATGCTTGTTATACGTTACATTATATCCCTACGTACATCGCGACACATAAATGAACATCGGAAAACTCCGTGGGTATAGAAATTTTTTATTTAATTAAGTGTCGAATTAAGTGCGCCGTGCGGACTTTATTTCGTTGTGTTGGTGTTTACGGGTATAAACACCAACACTGCAAAACAATGTTCCTCGTACGCACGGCTTACACATACCAATTCGATTGTCTTTCTTAAGTGGAAAGAGGTTTACAGTCGTACTTTTCCCCCATACTTCACATTATTGACTGTCACCATCTACTTTAAGTCATCCAAAATAGAAAATGGATGTTGCTCCGCTACACCACTATGCCCTTCTCTTCCCAATTTAATTATTTAAATATCGGTCATGATATTTGCAGTAATTGATTTGCGTTTAGTGTCTACGTAAATGACTAAAAAATTGATAGATTGGTTTATTTTTGCCAAACATTATATAATACGTTTTAAAAGTGAAAATCCATAAACATTGAAATCGATTCCGATATTCTGTTTCGATTCGCTGAGGTTAATTTGCATGAATGCTTTCGAAAATCGTAGCCCGCTTAGTATTCACCAAACGATTTGTGAATTAAGAGAAAAGAAAAAACATTTTTGAAGAGAAGACCACGAATAGTAGCGCAGGCAAAATTATGCAGACTTCTGTCATTCTTATATAACGTATTACATATTTGAGACAAAATCCGTTCACGCCGTATTTTGAAGAATAATTATTATTGATTTTATTTTTTTATACAGATTGATATATATAATGGAAAGTTTATAGATAGAATATATTGATTACAATTTTTTGTTATCTATCACCACACATTTGTAAACTGTATCAATCAAACGAAAAAAATCTGATTTAATTTTTCTCTTTAAAATTTTAAACAATATGATTTACTAAGTATACATGTACCCGATAGATACACCAGCATCCACACTGTTTCATTGTAACAATAACCAATGCTGAATATAATGCACCGCTCTGTACAATTCTGAGAAATGGAAACACAGGTAAATGTAGACATTTTTAACGTCAAATTTACAATTACCGAAGCGTAAAAGTAATCTCGCATAAATTATGTCAAAATTTCTTAAACAATATGTATATTTATTTCCTACATATACTGTTAAAATCCTGCATTGTCTAACTACTAAATATTATTATGCAACTACAACTGTACGGAGTAAACATAATTAATGTAACTATATTGTATTGTAAAAGAAATAATTATTAATTTTCTATGAACTAAAAATGACGTCATGAGATTTCTCGTAGGAACTTAACGGGTACCTCTCGTCTACGTAGTGTTTTACAAATATAACAACTTGTTATCCAGAGAATAAGGGGGATTATAATATAATACTGGTGACGTAAAAACATCGCAATAGATAATCGGGTCTATTACTAATAGTTTGCGTTATCTTGACCGCTATTTTAAAAAAACCTTGCAAAAATTAAAATTAGAATTTTTTACAAGGTTTTTATCATTTTGTTTGAGCTATATTGAAGCGAATGAATTTTTAATAATCGATATAAGTTACTGTAATGATAATGGTGAAAATTGATATTAGGTCATGATTGCTTGATTGAACGTTTTCGACTAATTATCAAGGCATGAATCCACCCGTAAAGTTTTTGTAACCAGCTATGAGACACTATGCCTAAGGATTTATAATAAAAAATAGTTGAAAAATAACTGTGTTTATAAGTACATATAACAAAATTGTGTAAATTTACATTGTTGTTAAAAGATTCAAAGTGCATATGATAGATTTGTGTAAATTTAGATTCGTAAAAATAAATTCGTGAATGATTTCTCGCCATTTTTACAGGTTATTTCTAGATTACATTGATATATTGACAGGTGAGGTGTGCAAATTATGAAAATTTAATTTATATAATAAAAGAAAATAAAAAGTTAATTTTTTGCTGATGTATTTAAGTCGATTTTTTTAAAATAATAATATTTTAATTTTATTTATTTATTTATTTAACGTCCTTATGGGCTTTTACAAAATATAAATTTAAAAAATAACATAAACAGATATACAGTTAAAAGGTACAAGTACATATAATAGAAAAGTGTACATTTAGATTGTTGTTAAAAGATTCAAGTGCATATAATAGATTTGTGTAAATTTAGATTCGTAAAAATAAATTCGTGAATGATTTCTCGCCATTTTTACAGGTTATTTCTAGATTACATTGATATATTGACAGGTGAGGTGTGCAAATTATGAAAATTTAATTTATATAATAAAAGAAAATAAAAAGTTAATTTTTTGCTGATGTATTTAAGTCGATTTTTTTAAAATAATAATATTTTAATTTTATTTATTTATTTATTTAACGTCCTTATGGGCTTTTACAAAATATAAATTTAAAAAATAACATAAACAGATATACAGTTAAAAGGTACAAGTACATATAATAGAATAGTGTACATTTAGATTGTTGTTAAAAGATTCAAGTGCATATAATAGATTTGTGTAAATTTAGATTCGTAAAAATAAATTCGTGAATGATTTCTCGCTACTGTCGACAGGTTATTTCCAGATTACATTGATTTATTGACAGGTGAGGTGTGCAAATTATGAAAAAGAAAATCTCTCTTTGAATGCATCCACCGCGAATCGAGAGCGCTCTATTTGTATGGAAATTATGCAAAAAATAATCTTTCTCCTCGTGACTTCTCACTACAATGGAACTAGCTCCGTTCTTCGAGAGCGTCTGCGGTCTGGTTTGTTACTATTTATTACGAGTAATGATGGTAATTTGTAGGTATTATTCGGGCGTCGTGTTTGCGTTCGCAGCAGCCGACTGTCGATTCGGCGCTCGGCACTTAGCATGGCCGAATTTGAATTATACAAGTCTGTGAAGCGAAAACATAACCATTAGAACGGCGTTGTTCAAAGTGTGGTGCGAATATCACTTTCGGGGGATAGTGGCGTTGTTAGCGCAGTTCGCAACGGGATTAACAGCAAAAGGGATTACAGCACCACACATTAACCTTCGAGTACTGGAAGATGGAAAATAGGATTGAGAACCGAAGTGGGGTAACAAAGTAACCCCAGTCAGTCAGTCATTGCGTTTTAACGAAGTACTAGCTGTCACTCGACAATAACTTATTTAAAGCCGACATCCATGAAATAGTAATAACGACTTTCATCAAAATATTTGAACATTTTTTTATATTTCCCCTGCCGGCAGTTAGCGAATAGCACTATTTAAAACCTTGGCGATCATGCTGGGCGGAACATGAAATGGTTCTTTGGTAGTCCTAAATGTACTATATTTTTGACCGGTCATCGCTAAGTTGCGGCCTGTTCGAGTTTGCCGACCCGGGGTTCAAGTCACATCTTCGGCCGTTTAATTTAGTTTTTTTGGCCGTGAATTCGAACGAAATTACTGACGTAACACGAAGTTAGGGACGGACATACAGACAGACGGACGTATGGATAGACGAACAGATGGACAGACAACGCATTTATTATGTTTGATAATATTTTTAAACTGTTATATAATATTTTTAATTACGTTTCATATACAATGCGAACAAGATTCTACTAAATTTTTCGTCATTTCATAAGAAACCGCAGTATTTTGACGTCTCGTGACTCACCAGCAGCGTCTGACTGACAAGCCTATCGTATAGAATATTGACCATTGTCTATTTATGAGGATTACAAAGAATACCAGCTCAATAGGGTTAACAATTATTAAATAGTTTTAAAAACTCGCACAAGGGGTGTAGAAAATGACATTTTTTTATTTTATTTATTAATTAACGCCCTATAGGGCTTTTACAACAGATAGGTAAAGTGTACAATAACCGAATATATAGTTTAAATAAGAAAATAATAACATGTAAACATAATAATGACATAAAGTGGAAAGAAAATACTTAAAATAATATAAAGTAAACAGCAAGCATATAAAAAGCAGAAGCATAAAAAAATATATAATTGAAATTTGAAAACAAAAAAAGTAATAATGTAGAGTGAAAAGATATAGCACAAGCTTTGAAAGTCATATTATAATAAAAAATATACATACAAATACAAATCAATTATTTAAGTCCGATTCGACAAATACTAGTAATCTTTCAATACACCTTTTACTATATGATTAGGTATACACTGTCATATTGATTCCTATGATACTGGTCGTGTTCCTATAACAACAGCATGCAGCGATAGTGGATTCTTTCTGCAAGTATGCAATGATTGCACATCGGGCCAGATATAAATACACTGCAAGACTGCCAATATTATGTTTCTCGTGAATTATTATTAGATTAACATAAATTATATAAGATTAAGTTTAAAAAATATGTGAATTTTTTATTGAGCAAACTTTAAAGTGTGCGACACAAAAAGTGGTTTATGACTACATAATGATAAAATTAAAGCACAGCTGTGGGCGAGAAGACGCCATTTTTTTTTTAAAAGGTTTTGATAATTTTATATGACTTGTAATAAAATAAATAAACTTTCAGTATTCTCTAAAAATTACTTTAATGATAGTTCAACGTTGAACAGAAAATAAGCCAGAAATATTGGTAATAAAATGCAATGTATAAAGCCACTTATTTATAAATAAATGTATTTATAAGAAAACATAATTGAGTCGTGAATTTAAATAGCATGCTATGCTATATAATTAAAATTTTATAAAAGCGAGGGTTAAAATTCTTGGACTTTTATTCAAAATATTAAAAAAATATATATTTCATTTCGTTGTCCGTCAAAACTTCGTACCTATGTAAATGGCTCGCTTTTACTGAACGTACAAATTGATCAATTAGTCATGAAGCTCGCCAAGTGACCTGGTGGTCGGTGGTTCGAACCCCATTCCAGGACACCAGCAAGTTAGTCCTATTTTCGTAGCACAATCTTTTAGCTTATTTTGAGATATTAAGAATATTGATGCAATGTGCAATCCATGTTCGCATATCTATTGGAAAAAAATAAAATAATAAATACATATGTGGGGTATAAAAGCAAAGGCAGCAATATCAAAAAAAAATAATGCAGTCACTGAAGATTACTAATTTATAATGTATTGAATTCGAGAATGACGGAACTTTAGTACAGTGAAAATTTTGATCATTTGGAAGTGAGAGTAATACAAACATTTGATGTCAACAGTAAAAATACGCCAGCTACGTAATTCGTTGTACATATATAATTTATTGAAACTTAATAAATCAAATCTTATTTGAAATAAGATTTTTAACATGTGAGGCTTTTTGCATATTTCATATTATGCTTAAGGGATACAAAACACAAAATACATTCATCTCTTAAATGTTTTCTCAATTAAAAAAATAGTTATATTTTTCTCAAATTTTAATACTACGCTAGAACACAAAATTACTATGAATAGCGTATCTCTTGAACAATTATATTCTCTCAGCATATTCACACGTCATAAAAAAGTAAAAAAATTCTTATTGACTGCTTCTCTCTGATTGTGGGAAAATATTACAGCAAAAGAGGCACAAATTAATTTATGTGCATTGTGGATTGTGGATTTTTACTAATAATTTATAGTATATTTATTTTATAAAGAAAATATATAAACACGGTGTATATATATATATATATTTCTTCTTATATATAGGTACCACTTACTATTTAATATATTTCAAATATAATTGTACTCCTCTCCTACTTACGAGTTATATTACCCATGTAGAACAGAAATACCATAGTAAAAACTGTTACTATCTTTATTGTAAAAAAAATGTATTTATCTATTAAATAATAAAATAAATTAAATGTCATAATTGTTTAAATAAAGTTCGTAGCAATTAACTGTTGCAATTTATACCCGTTGACTGAACTTGATGAACGGTCCAGGGTTATAGAAAATTTGAGAATCACTTGCACAGTGATTGGCAAAATAAGCGCTGTAATATACCCGCAACTGCCATGAAATAATACACTGGTTGTGCAAAAAATATGTAAAAGAGTTTAGCCACTTCACAAAGCGCGATATCATAAAAATTATGATAAAAATATCTAACAAATTTGTATAAACAAAGCAATTATATTAGGTGTACCCATAAGTAATCAATTATTTAAGTGGCAACAAAAAAATAATTGAACTACATTTAATTTTATTTTTAATCGATTTAATCTCCATCGTTATCTAGGACCTTTTGTCATCTAGTTGGTAGACTTTTAAGAAAAATATGTTTCTAGGTGTTTTTAAAGCGTCATTATCAAACCTTACCAGGCGCCCACTTCGATCGCTATCAGACAAGTCAAAATCACCATCGCAAAATTTTCTAAAACAACGTTTGCACTTATTTACTTCCAATACGTCTCCATACACATCACAATTTTTTTTTGTTGCAACCGTTGCATTAACACCCGATCGAAAATGAAACAGCATGCAATAACGTAAATGTTCTTCAGTTAGTTGATTGTCCGCCATTTTACAACAGAGTAATAAAAAAAATTAATTTAATTGTCACAAGTCACAAGACCACGGATTATAATATTGCGTATAAAACATGTCTTAACACGTTCACTTTACAGAGCTTGACTGAAGCAAACATTCCACACCAAAAATAATTGATTACTTATGGGTACACCTAATTATTATTAGGGAATATATAAATTATATATTACTAGCTGTTCATACCCGTCGTTGCCCGGGTTTAGGATTTAGTCAAACAAAACTTTATAGGGGGACACAAAGGGTCCATTATTTTGCAAAATCAAAAAATTTGAGTCAAATCAGTCCAAAGGTGTAGATTTGTATGCAAAATTACCGGCTTATTAAGTTACTAAAAATCTACGCGGCTAACTTTTAGTCATATTTTATCAATTTGTGCATTAGCCTTAACATACAGATACATCTCGTTGCGGACTTCTTTATAGAACTTTTTGAATTCTACTTTATAGAAAGTATTTAAATATCTTTTACCGTTAAGGCAGCGTTCGTAAAAAAACGCATCGCTCGACCATTTTTTCGTCGACTTTAGTTGTAAAATACGTCACCACGAAAAGGCCTTTTATTTGAACGGCATAATGTATAGCCTGTGTCAACCCTGAAAGTTGTGATGAATCACCTGTTTCTATAGATTTTTTTTTTATTTTATTATTTTTATTTTGAACTCTAAGATGATTTAAATGCTACGCGGGGAAAAATTGAGCTAAACTGGCCGTAGTATTGGAGCTACAAAAATTTGGGAATGATGAAACGCTAGTATTGGGAGGGAGTTAGTAGCGATTGATCGGATATAGGTTACGGGCAGTTACTATTCAATTTTTATAAATCATATTGATCTTGTGGTAAAGCCGTGTTTGGTACAAATGGTTGACGATCGATGCGGTCCGAGCGGTCCACATGTGCTTCCCATTAAAAAATGCTGAACACGGCTTTCGTAGATTTGGGTCGCGATAATTGCAGTTTGAGCCGTTAAAAAACCGATTAACGTCTACTCTGAGGTGACGATGATATTGACAGTTCCACGAGGTTTCAGAATTATGGCCTTTTTTGCTGTGGTTTTGAAACCGCTTAAATGTCATTAATCGCGACCTTAAGTGGATTGCCGCGCAAGAGAGATAGCAGAATATGAGCAAAGGCAGGTCCTAATCGGGGGATCGCGAGAGGAAAACGCCCCATAAAATTTTTTTTTATAGGAATTGGCCGTGGAGCACGGATTAAACGTATACGTTGTACCAGAGGGGTGACCTTAACTGAGCGGATAATGATTTATTTTCGTTTCGCGGGAGTCGGATAACGTAGGCAGATAGGAAATTTAACTATAATTCCATTATATTTATCTGTAGACTGACGCTCTATCGAGGAGCGAATAATGATTCATTTTCGTTTCGCGGGAGTCGAATAACGTAGGCGGGTAGAAAAGTTAACTATAATTCTATTATATTTATCTGTAGACTAACGCTCTTCAGGCTTTTACAACAGATAGGTAATTGTGCAATGACGGTATATACGGTTAGGAAAGAGATAACGATAACGTGTAAGCATATTAATGGCACGACAAGAAAATAATATACTCGAATATAGATACAATATATTAACTATGTAATCACTACAAACCTGTCCGACGTTAGCGTAGTTTCAACAGGACGGGTAACGTGTATACGATTGGCTATTCTAGCTCAGATTTCGCCGGGTTTGGTAGTAATAACCACAAAACATAATTGGAACAAGTGTATCTAGATAAGAATATTGTAAATAAAATAATATGAATTTGCGGCCCATATACACATGAAATAAAAGGATAAAGCTTATGGGGATCTTATAGATGGATGGATAAATGAAACAAATATATATAGGAGTAAATGCAAGTAAAAATCAAGCATATAAGTACCAAAAACATAGGAGAACATAGTGTGATAGAAATTCGAAGACGGGAGGGACAATAATGTGAAGTGGAACGGATATAGCAAGAGCATGTAACAATGATAAACGTACAAATACAGACAACTACTTGAGACCGATTCGACAGATACTAGCAATCTTTCAACACACCTCTAAGACCATGGTGAGCGGTATATAGTTATCAGCGGAGGCGTCCAGTGCCTTGGCAATGAATGAGCACTGAATTAATCCGACGCCTTGCCTGCGGCACTGGAGGTTTATTTACTTATTTGTTTTATTTGTTTTCATTTATTGGGTTTCTTACCGCCATATAATTAATCAATCTTTGAAGAAAAGACAATAATTGATGCACAGAGTTTTGGGCCAATTACGCGAACACACATACATACAATCGATAAAAGAATAATAAAAACATGTCCAATAGTGGGTTGTGTGAGTGTGTATCTGTGTGTTTATTTATTTATTTATTTATTTTGTTTTGGGAAAAAAATTAAAAGCAAAACGATCTTAAAAATCTTCCACTGAATTAAAAAATTTACTTTAACTTACATTAATAGTTTATTGTGTTATAGCGAATAGTACTCTTCCAGTATTATATTGTTCGCGAATATTCACTGTCTATGTAACATAGTTATTTTGTGGATCAATCTTACTGCCAATAAAAATAATAATAAATGGTTACAAATTATGTTTAAATTCCGCAACGGAGGGAACTAATACGTCCCTGTGCGCGGAGAGCCGCGGGCAAAAGACAGGATTCATTGGGTGACCCACGAGGAAAGATCGCCCAAAATTAATTTAAAATTAGGTATAGTACCTTTGGATGATTGTTATATCTAGGTATGCAGTGTGCACGTGGTGAATATATGGAAATTGATCCCATGATATAGCGGCCAAGAAACGTTAAATTTCCGATAAAGACGAGCGGAAATACGGGAGAACGGGACAGGATACTGGTAGATAATGAAGAAACATCAACTATGATTAGGGGAGTACCCGATAGATTGTGGTTACGGTTGATCAAACGACAATATGGACTGAACTTAGAAATTAAATATTAAAAATTAATTATCGCGCTTGTGAAGCGAGTTCAAACCGTCTGAAGCCACCCAGTCCGTCCCAAACGGGCACAGGGATGGAGATAGAGACGGCAATAGGAGGTGGGATCAACTGACATATCCGAGTGGAGATATGGTTTTTTTTTGCCAAATTGAATCTTAGGAACAAAGAATTTGGTTTCAATGAAAGTAGGATATTGAAAATCCTGGAAACACACGACTTAGGACCTTTGGCTGCTAGGGGGGGTTTAAAATGTCAAGACACAGCAGAAATCAGGCAGTTGTTGTGAAGCGTCTACGGGACGTGAAATCCGCGTCGGTTGTTTTTTTGAGTGAAAGTTGCCGTCGACTTGGAGTGTCCAGTGGATATAGTGAAAATTATAGTTTGATTTCAAGTGAAAGTTGTGTAAGGGTAAATATACTCTTCGACATTGTTGGTTGCTCACGTTAAAAGAAAAGGGGGGTACGGGTTTGATTTTATTTTATAAAGGGTAATTAATTTGGCATATTAGAACTTCGGAAATTACTGCGCTTTATTAAGTTGATTAGTCCGGCATATATAGAACTGATATTTGCAGATCTCCGGAAACTAGCTGTGCGTTATAAAGATACCTATTTTATGCTAAACACGCGGGAAATTGTTAATAAATCTTGTAAAAATACCTATCTTACGCTAAATACGCGAGGTCCTGTCAAAAGAGTTTTAACTCAGAGTACGGGATTGATTTTATTTTATAAAGGTAATTAATCTGGCATATCGGAACTTCGGAAATCACTGTGTTCTATAAAGTTAATTATTTTTGTCGTCTTACTAGGTTCACAGAATAATATTCGCAGAATTTCAGGAAACGGTAGAGTTCAAATTTAGTTAAATTTTCGTTTTACTAATTATAGTATTGGCGGATCTCTGGAAACTAGCTGTGCGTTATAAAGATACCTACTTTATGCTAATCACGCGGGAAGCTGTTAAAAGATAAAGGAGTTGTTACTAACAGATTCGATTTTAAATAAGTCTTATAAAATACCTATCTTTGCTAAATACGCGAGGTCTCATTTTAATTTTTACATTTGTAAGGCATATAATATTTCGTTATATGAAATGTTTCGATTAGACCGGGTTTATTTTAGTTATCGAAAGAATATTTAGTTTATTTTAATAATTTTTTTTGTTTATGGTTAATAGTAAGAGTCCGTTATAATTATAGCGAATAAATTCTGGGATTAAAAATACGTCTAGTGAAAAATATATAGCTGATCTCGCGGGGTATCAGGTTCAGCCCATAATAATCTAGATTTTCATTTCGTTTAAAATTATATAGAGTAATTCCGTGAGAATCGGGGTCTATTTACAATTTTACAGATGTATGAAATTTCATTATTCTAAAAAAATTATATAGAATAGTCTCGTGGGGGCCGGGGTTTATTTACGGTATACAGAAGTACAAGTTTCACTATTTTATAAAGTATATAAAATTGCTTCCGTTCGGCCCGGGTTATCTTATATTATATAGGAAAACATAGGTCCCGCGCTATTAAAACATATAAAAACGTTTCATGTGGCCGGGATTATTACGCGCGTTGGGGAAAGTCTATAAGGTAAAAAATATGTTTAATTTGATTCTGGTTATTTTATATTTTATGAAAGATATTTGCCTCGCGGACTTAAACTATGAAAAATGTTTCAATTAGTTCTGGTTATACTTTAGGAGTGATGTAAACTACGCGATTGTATAATTTGGGGTACTTCGTATTGTACGAAGACGTAAATCTCGCGTATAAAAACGTGTATAAAAAAAAACGTATATCATGTATTCAAACATATAAAAACTTCTAGTACATTGTTTCGTTAGACCGGGGTTGTATTATACTTATAAAGATGTTATAGGGCCTCGTTATATTGAAAATATATAAAAACCGCCTGGGGCCGGGTCCTCTTATTTATAAACTATATAAGATTTCGTTACATTTAGTTATATAAAATGCTATCGTTCGGGAATTCGCGTTTCATTTTAAGCATATATAGATATAGGGTCCCGTTTTAAACAATGTTAGTGTTTCGTTTAGAATTCGCGTCTTCATTTAATAAATATGAAACATGTAGATTTCAATCAGAACTATTTTAAAATGATTCGTTTAGAAATTCGCGTCTTGTATTATAAATGTGAAAATTATAGTATTCGTTTTGAGCTAAAACGTGTGAACATAGAAACACTACAGCTTTGACCGCTATTTTGTTTACTATGCCTAGGACATTCTTGCGGTTTATTAGGCCTGATGATAAAATTTAAACTCTTACTCTGTTTAAAATATACGTAGTGTCTCCGCCTAGATTGGCTTCACGATATACCTTATGAAATTTGTAAGTTCCGTTGTCCTAAAATTATATAAAATTACCTTCGTTTAGATCGGGTTATATCATATTCCTCGTGGAACGCGTAAACCTCGTTGTCCTGAAACTAAATAAGGATGTTTCATCTAGACCGGGTTCATTTTACATTTCAGGAAGAATATAAGTCCCGCGTCTTTCACTACATAAAATGGATTTGGTAAGATTGGGGTTGTTTATACTTGTAGAAATTACAGAATCCCGTCATTCCTAAACTATATTAAAATGATAAATTATATTAAAATGATTTAAACTATATTAAAATTTGCCGGAGGGTGGATATCAAATATTCGAGATGATAATAAAATTATTTATTTATTTATTTTTATTTATTTGTTTACGCCCATTAGGCTTTTACATAAAGAGTATAAAATAAATTTCAAAAAGCACATACATTAAAAGTTTCAGGAATAGCACCAAATCATGAGTATAAAAATTAAAAATGTAGAGTAGGTAACGAGCAGCAATGCGTATAGGCTTTTACATGAAAAAA
>JADDOH010017885.1:0-26997 GCA_016648135.1 Agrypnia vestita
TGATGATGATGATGATCTCAGATATTTTTTCGAATTGACCAATTCAATAGGCGCTGAAAATATGACAGTTCTATCAAAATTCTTAAGTAAAGAAAATATTCCTGACGCGCGGTAACATTATTAGCGCTTTTAAAAACCCGGCCTCTGTGCCATTGTAATGACCTCCATGAAACGTCAGTGACCCCGTGCTAGACGTGTCAGCACCGTGTGCAGCCAGACGTGTCAGCACCGTGTGCAGCCAGTAAACTAGGTGTAAAACTCGGACCTTTCTCCTAGCAATAGTGTTGTTTTATGGGGCCCGTCTCGCTGCATTTCCGACGGAGCCGTAACTGTCAGAGGAGCGAACGAACAAATTCTGCACTTGATTATAACCATAATACGAGAATCGTATTGGTCTGCAATCTTGACGGCGCGGAACGGTTGTGAAATCGCGAAAACTGTTAAAAAAGATTAACCGAATTTATTAAAAATGATGAATGAAAAAAAAATGAAATAGATAGAAGAATCGGAACTTCCTACGCTCTTTATATAGTGCGGTGATAAGAAAATCCGAGCTTAGTGTCAAGGCAAAACTGACTGTTTTCAAATCTGTGTACAGGCCCACCCTAATATACGGCCATCAAATTTGGATCCTGACGGAGAGAGTGAAATCAAGAGTCCAGGCTGCCGAGATGAGTTTTCTAAGGGGGGTAGCGGGAGTCACACTGATGGATAGAGTGAGAAGTGCCGACATAAGGCACACACTCGGCATGGAGCCCCTACTCCTGCACATAGAAAAATCACAACTGAGGTGGCTTGGACATGTGCTCAGAATGCCAGAGGAACGAATACCAAGAAGAATCCTCTTGGCAACCCCGGAGGGAAGACGGCCGGTGGGTCGACCCAGATTGAAAACAGAATGGGTCTGGACTAGTTGACTCGAGCAGAAGCAGCGCAAGACAGGGGATCATGGAAACACGTCGTCGAGGCTTTGGACCCCCGACCCTACTAGGACAAGGAGAAGAAGATGATGATGATGATGAAAAACTACAAGCTCAACAAAACGTAGGCGTTTGCGAAAGACACGATTAAATAAGGCGAGAATGTCTTCAATGACACCATCGTCATCACCGTTGGCTCTACAACCCCTGGTGGGTCTTGGCCTCCTCAAGAGTCTTCCTCCACTCATCTCGGTTTGGTGCCAGCTCTCTCCAGTTCTTTATCTCCAAGATAGAAATGTCCTTAAGAAAATTATCTTACTTCTGGCTTTCTTAAGCTCCTTCGCTTTATTGGTCTTGAATTTAGCAGGGACTTCAGTACTTGGTGTTAAGTCTTTATACACGTCGTGATACTTAGCTCCTTAAACAAAGCTAATTGTTGTAGTCCATACTTTAGAACAACTTCAAAAACATACTGTGTTCTTAGTCAGTACCTATTTCTCAGCTGTATTTCGCACTGGTCTGATAAGCGTTTACTGATATTTAGGTATCTTTGAAGGGAATTTATTTGTTTTTGGAGACGGAAATATCAACAATTTATCCTCACTTTTAACAAAAATTACAATATACATTTTAATTCAAAAAATGAAATATTTCTACCCATAAAAAGTCTATACATTCGTATTTATAGCCCAAATTGTTTGTAATTGTTTAAAGAACTATTTTCTATTTCAAACCATAGTACTTTGTATAGTATGTTGTTAGTCTTGTGGTCAAGACTTAAGACTCATCTGGTGGTTATTCGGACCAGTGGTCCCTGGTTCAAGCCCCATTCCATGAGATAAGCAAATCAGTCCTGTTTTAGCTTATTTTAGAAATAGTAAGAATATTCGCATAGTATCTCTATTTAAGAAAATATGTATTTTATAAGCCTGTAGTGTTCCCGATCATTCCAAGTGACTTTTGAGTATTATTCTGTTATGGAAGTATGCTGTTTACTATTTCCTTTTCTTTAATTTATTTCAATCATCGGCACATGGAGATATTTAATTTTTTAGTTTATATTGTATTCATACTTTTAATTTTATAATTGAGATAAATGTTTTATATAACAGATGAAACTAGATTGTATATACTCTAAGGATGAACCTGTCTCCTTCAATAGAGACCATGATCTAGTTAAGGAGACAATGATTATTTTTAACGTAATAACGTAGGATAATAATTAAAATTACAGATATGTATTTTTCTAAAAGTAAGCAGGTTGGTGGAGTAGTTCTTAAGTCACTTGCCTAGTGATCCAGATTCAAGCCTCATTATAGATCAGAAACTTGGTTATATTCTTAAGAGCACAGGCGTTTTGCTTAGTTTGGAAATACATAGTTTCACATACTTAATCTATGAAATTGAAATTGAAAAAAAATAAATGTAAAAATATATTCTTGGGACTCTCTGTGTGCGCTCAAATAAATAAATAAACATATATTGACAATATTTTTGTATGTAGGTATATTTTGAGAAAACAAAAAATGTATTTTGTCCCCAGAGGGATAGTAATTAATTAATTCAGTATTCTCAGAACATAAATATAAAAGAAATTAAAAAATTGAATATAGTAATTTTCAGGCGTATTCGGAAGAATATCGTAATTACTTCATATTCCATTTTAAAAATACAGAGGTATGCTATGGGAAGGACTACAGGTATCTAAAGCATAGACCATTGAATATGTGAAAAAAACTGATGTAGAAAACATAAAAAAAATTCAATATGTTTGGATGTTCTTACGCTGGAACTGGCCAACGTTGCGTTGTGTAAAGTTATCACTTAAGCCTGCTCATAGAGGTCTTAAACCATTTCTTCTTCTTCTTTTGGTGTCATGTCAGGTCCCCCCAACGTTGACTATCACCCGAGAGAAAGCGTCCCTGTCCTGGGCAGCACGAAACAGCTCTCCAACACTTCTTATGCCCGTCCAGTCGCGTAAAAAACTAAACCATTTAATTAACCATAAAATTAAACCATTTAATGTCTTATAAATATATTCGTTACTTTGTAAATATTTATTGTTCATTTCAAATTCACATTAATTAGTAGCTATTAAGCCAAATAATGTCCGCGATGTTTTCAAGTATTCTTACAGTTTCCAACATTTATGCACCACCTTTGTCCGCTACAGTTGTGCAATCGCGAGAGGTAAAAATAAACAATCCAGCTAGACTTTATGACCGCTAAAACCAGAGTCCGAAGCAATCACGGAGTTAACAGCGACCATTAAACCTCGTGGACGTAGACAACTCTTACTCAATTGCTTCCCACTGAAAAACATAGAAGCTCAAAATAACAGGATACACATAACTGAATATTTAAGGCCGCGCAACACTCCGCTCAGCTAAGCTAGCGTGCATTTCCTGCTCACTTTTCACGTTTGATTTCGAAACGTGGTACACTCATACCTAGGGCACGGAAAACGTAAAAGTCTTAATGCAACACCGGATTAACGCTAATTTACTCTCTAACAGATTGTTAGTTAACTTAGTAAAAACCACTTCCAGATTTTAGGTTCCTACCTACAAATCTGGAAGTGGTTTTTACTCCCTTTATATTAACTCGTGGCGTCTGCTTGCTTGCTCGCCGGCCTTCCGTCAAAAAAAACTTTGGATCGATTTTTGACCCTTTTCCCGTGATCCAATCGAATTGAAACTTGGCAAGTAGACTCGTGGCGATGATCAAGAAGATCTATCAAATTTTCGTCAAAAAAAATAATAATTATAGTATAATTTCGGATTTTTAGAAATTTTATTGGTTTTTTCAAATTGGAATCATTAGAAAAGTTTGATTACTAGCATAGCGGCCCGATAACGTCGCGGAATATTTTCTAAATTTGAATTACTCTGTCGGTATACATAATAGTACTTCACTACGAATGTCGAAAATCTAAATTGGACAGACAAATGTTTTTAGAATTTAATCTTCAAAGCATGAAGTGTCTTATCAAAGCTCAAAACATCTGACATTTTAGAAATATATTAAATTACTGTAAGTTTAGTGTTATGTTATATGTTTTAATTCGTCTTTAATTGTTGTTATATTTTACAAAGAAATGGAGTATCATAAAAACTTGGTTATGGGTTACTTTTTTACAAAGTTAACTAACAATCTGTTATAATGTCTAACCACAAAGTTAATGCTTTAAATATTAATAATAATTTACTCTCTGTTTAAAATTAAATATACATACCTGACAAAAATGACATTGGACTCTAATTGCGCAGCGCGATGCCCCCGTACTTATACCCCTGTTCATGTAACTTTCGCGATGCTTCTAGAATCCAGTGGACCATCCCAGAAGCTTCTAGTAATTTCCAACTTTTATTTTAATTTTTAATTTTATTTATTTATTATTGCCCTACAGGTCTTTAACAAACAAATAGGTAAAGTGTACATTTATTGAATGGACAGTTTAAAGAAAAATAATAATAACGTGTAAACATAATAATGACATAAAGTGGTAATCAAATACTTAAAATACAAATACAAATATATAAAGATAAATATAAAATAAAGTAAAAAGCAAGTATGTACAAAACAGAAGCCTAAGGAAAACAAAATATAATAAAAATTCAAAAAATAAAAAGTAATAATATAGAGTCAAAAGCGTAAAGAGATATAATATAATTAAAATGTTACATAATAGTTAGTTACCTCACTCAAAAAAATGCCAAAATATTTTTTTAACAAAATTATTGCAAATAGTGATGTACATACATATTACACCCGAAATAGGATTACAATAAGATCACCATATAAAAAAAGTATATACATAGCATTGTCTAATGTACAGAGGTGTAAAAATATACGATGAGATGCCAGAAAACATGAAGATTATAAGTAAGATGAATGAATTTAAAAACAAATGCTCTAATTATTGTAAAAATAATATAGAATTGTAGAGCATAAGATGTATTATTAATTATAGATTGTACCATAGATTAGATTAGATGTAAATGTAAATACGTAGGTTATTATGGATAGTATATTAGTAATACATTTTAGAATGTAAAGTGTCAGATACAAGTTAATATACAAATTGTAATATTAACTAACTCAAGAAAAAAATAATAAAAATCAACAATCAAAACAAATACAAATCAATTATTTAAGTCCAATTTGACAAATTAATACTAGTAATCTTTCAGTACACCTTTTAAAATATGTTTAAATATTAGGTCCTTACATATGAAATTGGCGTTTAGTATGGGAGGAACATAAAGCCGATTTTTTTTTATTATAATATATTTATTTAATCAAAGTATGTACCATTTCTATCTATGCACTTTTGCCATCTCATAGGTAGTTCATCGATACCTTTACTAAAAAAACCATTCGGACGGGAATCAATAAAATCTTTGAAGGCGGTTTGGACTGCCCCATCGGAGTTGAATTTTTTCCTTTGCAAGAAGTTATCCAAATTTCGAAAAAAATGGTAATCTGTTGGGGCAAGGTCCGGAGAGTACGGTGGATGTCTTAGACATTCCAATTGAAGCTCCTCTAATTTGGTAGCCGTCTGTTGTGCAGTGTGTGGTCTAGCGTTATCATGAAGCAGCAGTGGCCTAGAGCGATTAACCAGCCTCGGTTGTTTAGCAGCTAGCTTTTCCATCATGGTTTGCAGTTGCTGACAATAGACATCTGCCGTAATCGTCTGGCCAGATTTAGAAAGCTGTAGTGAAACGACACCAGCACTAGTCCACCAAACGCTCACAAGTAACTTTTTTGGAGTCAATTTTCGCTTGGGGGCATGGTTTGGCTGGTTCGGCAGGGTTCAGCCATTGCGATGAGCGCTTCCGATTATCGTACAGGATCCACTTTTCATCCACAGGTAATGATTCGATTTAAAATCCCTTCATTATTGTGCCGGTTGAGTAATGCAACGCAGCAGTCAACGCGCGTTTGTTGATTTGCTTCACTCAATTCGTGAGGTACCCACCTTTCAAGCTTTTTCATCTTATTTTACCAATTTGCTTCAAGTGGATTAAAACAGTTTTATCACTAACACCGCAGCCTGCAGCTAACTCGGATGTGGTTTGCGATGGATCCGCTTCCACAATAGCCTTCAATTCTTCATTATCAACTTTGGTCTCCGGCCGTCCACGGGGCTTGTTCTGCAGGTCGAAATTTCCAGAACGAAAACGTTGGAACCAAAAACGCACTGTGTTTTCTTTTGCGGCACCGTCGCCATACACATCATTAATCCTTCGTTTTCGTAATTCGTAATTCCTTTCTGCAGCACAGGTGCCACGGTGGAACTCGTACTCGTAAATAACGCGATATTTCAAGTTTTTCATTTTGTAAACTGAGTGACGCAAAGAAAAAAACAATTGAGGAAAAAACAAATTAATTATAATTTTCAAAACACAAATACATGAGTAAATAGCTGTATAAATTTGGATTTGGAATTTCTAACCAAAGAGAAGATATTTGAGATCAAATTTGCCAGTACAGCAAAACGCCAATTTCATATGTAAGGACCTAATATTATAAAGTTATTGGCAAAGACGTCAGGTTACTTAGTGAAAAGGGTGTTTTCTGATTCTTCCTGATTTCTCGTTACAATACCTTGTGAATAAAAATTCATAATGTTTTTTTAACTCGTGGCGTCTGCTTGCTTGTTTTCTTGACGAAAAAACTTTGGATCGATTTTTAACCCTTTTCCCGTAATCCGATCGAGCTGAAACTTTGCAAGCAGACTTGTGGCGACGATCAAAAAGATCTATCAAATTTTCGTTAAAAATTAATAATAATTATAGTATAATTTTGGATTTTTAGAAATTTTAATGGTTTTTTCAAATTGGAATCATTACAAAAGTTTGATTACTACCAAAGGCGCCGGCGGCCCGATAACGTCACGGAATATCAAAAATTTGAATCACTCCGTCGGTACGTATAATAGGTACTTCACTACGAATTTCGAAAATTTATGACAATTGGTTCACATATGACATCACACTTCGGTTTTTTGGTAAGAAATCAAATAATAAAGAGATATTTTTAGAGATTTTTGACATAGATATTTGTCTAGACATGTTTCATTTACAGTCAATCAATTATTACATGGTGGTTAACTTAATTTACAAAGAAAAGGTAAAATAAAGACTAGTTTTTTATGGTTTAGTTTTTTTTTTATAAAAATAATACGAGGTGGAGACGTGTCCTTCCGACTGCAATGTTTCGGTTCGATTGCTTTATCCCTATTTTTGGGCACCCGACGGCTACTCGATCGCCAGACTCGGGCTCCGTCCAAACGCAGCCAGGAGCTTTGGAGATTATTCAGACGAGGAAATAGCACCAAGTCGGAAGCGCTCGAAGATTCAAAACCCTGCAGAAAGAAGTGGCCCGAGTCGTCTGCGTGTTTTGACGTGCCATCGAGCAGAGCCGCTGGAGGGGGTCCTACCCGATCATTATTTATTTCACCTGGCAACCTCCAATTATATACACATCAACAAGTAGATATGTTTCACCTCTTCGCTCCATGTGCGCTTAGGTAAATATTTTAAAAATTAGCCGTAAGCCTAAAATTTAAAAAAATAGAAATGTTCTTAGGTTTTCACGGCAGTTCAGAATCTTCTGTGTAGTTTTCTGGGATATTCTGCCGTGTATATGTGACCTCTCTGGCCTACATTTCGGATCCCGCATATGCCGATAAATCCGCAATAAGTAGATCAGAAGTGATGAGAAATTTACTAATTAAATGTGTCAATTCTTGGAGATTTTCTTGTAAAAAAAAAAAAAAATAGAGATGCGAACACAGAATACGTGTCACATCAATATTCTTACTATTTTCAAACTAAGCTAGACGCTTGTGCTATAAAGATAGACTAACTTGCTGGTCTGGAGCGAGATTCGAACCCGCGACCTTTGGATCACGAGGCGAGTGTCCTAACCACAAGACCAATAAGCTGCTCTTCACTATTTGCATATTGCGCCTTTTCAGAAAACCGATTTAAAGTATGCAAGATGCGTATATGTAATACTCCTATATTGCTAATGCCCATCAGTGGAGGTGTCACGGACTAAGCGGGGCAGAAAATCCTACTTCTATCTCATTTCTGTCACTTGACCTGTTGTGCGCATGCGTCATGACTTCATTTATCCCATGTGGCGGCTCTGATTGGATATAAGTTGGCGCTAATTCTCGGACATACGCATAAAAGCCACGTATTCACTAGGGGACATAGCGCGGCATTTCTACGTGCCGCTGCAACGTTTCCATGCGCACGGTTCCCGAGCGAGCGCACCGCGACATCGTACCGCGCGTCAGTAGATACCACGTGGTATATTGACATGCTGAGATGCATGCTCTACAGTTACATATGCTATATAATGTGTTATAAAAAAGCGTTCCGTAATATTGTGTCTTACTTGGCTATGGAAGACCCGATCATTTGTGATAAATTTTCAAAATCAGTTGTTGTCATTCGAGTGAAATTGACAAATGATCTGTCAAACATTCGAAGATCGCATAGAATATCCATCCTTCTTTTCCTTTGCAGTAAATACTTTCGCACCCACCATATTTTTCTGCTTATACGTTTCGATAAACTCGTTAGAATAAATAGATACGCGGCACTAATCATCATAACCCTTTTGGGCGACATTTCCGCGACAAATGATATGTGTGTCCCGATATGTACACGTCAAATGACCGCGTTATTGTTCCCGAAACATGAGCGTAGATGTGGATGCGACATGCCGCGCGGAATGTTGCGCGATTAGCCCCCTACATGGCTTAGGACTTGAAGTTACACCGGCATGGATGACACAAACATATATTTCTGCACTGTAGTGATTTCGCCTATTTCCAGACCCTGCTAGCAACATAGGAGTATTACATATATGGCAAGCGGCTATAATATCCCTTCTATGGCGTTACATACGGGTCATTAACAAAATTAATTCAACTCCCCTAGATTGCAAAAATAGCACCGTGCAACTCAACGAAAGCGCGCACCGAGCCACGAATCCCCGCGTGCCCTGCGTCGACTAGGGAATGCAATCCGGATTATTCGTAATCCGAAAAATCCGGATACCCGCACATTTTTACTAGACCTCCAAATCCGGATTTGAAAATCGAATCTGGATTATTTGAATAATAAGAAATTTTAACAAAAAAGTAACCCATAAAAACCAAGTTTTTACTTTGTAAAATATAACAATAATTAAAGACGAATTAAAACATATAACATAACACTAAACTTACAGAAATTTAATATATTTCTAAAATGTCAGATGTTTTGAGATGTCAAGATTTCGATAGATTCAATTAACATCAATATCGTATCTTATGAATTTCCAGCGTCTGAAATCTAAAAGAATGATTGTATTGTATTGTATTGTATTGTATTGAATTGAATTGTATTGAATCTAAAAGAAGAATTGATTTTTTACCAAAAAACCCAATTTTTTCTGTCATCTGTGAACCAATTGTTTTGTAAATTTTCGAAATTCGTAGTGATGTACCTATTATACCGACGGAGTAATTCAAATTTAGAAAATATTCCGCGACGTTATCGGTCCGCCGCGGCGTTGCTAATCAAACTTTTCTAATGATTTCAATTTGAAAAAACCAATAAAATTTATAAAAATCCGAAATTATGCTATAATTATTCATTTTTTTAACGAAAATTTGATAAATCTTCTTGATCGTCGCCACGAGTCTACTTGCCAAGTTTCAACTCGATCGGATCACGGGAAAAGGGTCAAAAATTGATCCTAAGTTTTTTCGACGGCAAGCAAGCAGACGCCACGAGTTAATATAAAGGGAGTAAAAAAATCGAAACGAGCGAGTTTTCTGTTCGCGCGTCTCGCGAGTGTCGAGTCTGTCGGCTCTGGAGGTTACAAGCTTTGAATCAAAGCGTGCTTTTTCCTCAGCAGAGATTATGTGCAACCAAATTCGCAGCAGGTTAAACGACAGCACTTTAGATGCATTATTGTATTTTTGAGGTCACATTTCATGACTCAAAAAATGGCATAGTGTTTTTACGTTATTTTTATGTTGATTTAAGGGAAGTTAAATTGTTTTGTTACTTTTGTTTATCTACACTAATATTATAAAGAGGAAAGATTTGATTGTTTGTTTGCATTGAGTAGGCTCCGAAACTACTGGACCGATTTGAAAAAATCTTTCACATTTAGAATCCTACATTATCCCTGATGAACATAAACTATAGAATATTTTCAAAAATGTTAGAGATCCGTATGATAAGTTGGATTATGTAACCCAACGTGTGAAAAAAATACCAAAAAAAACCTTATATCGCGTACGCTGCGGAAATTATTGACAATAGAGCAAAGTGATGTATTACAGTTTTATTGAGGACATTAATATCTACAAAAAAATTTGCGATATATCTAAGTATTACAGTTATGTTACAATAACCTATGTTAACATTGAATGGAAATATTGTTTTTTAAAGAACAGTGGAACCTTTGTTTTCCCTCGCAAACTTATTTTTTTACATAATCCTTAACCCGTGCAACGCCGGGTACGACCAGCTAGTGTTTACTAATTTGACAAGGAGTCTATTTGTCTTTATTTTTGTTCTTCAGAGTTTCTTTTAATTTGTACCTGTTGATTAATTTATTAACGTTACTCAGCACGCGAGTCACAGACTGATTATTTTAATAAGAATAACATCATAATTATGGTATTTAATTATAATAGTTTGAATAATTCCAAATAATCAAAAAAATTAAAAAACTAACCCATAAAAACCAAGTTTTTACTATACTCCCTTTCTCATTTATTAGTGGAAACAGGTTTGGCGCTTAACCTACGCGTTGGGCTCGAGTCGAGCGACCTACGAAAATGAGTAATAAAAAAATTCGAAAAATACAAAATTATACTATAATTATTAATTTTTTCAAACGATTATTTGCTAGATCATTTCTATCGTTGCCACGAGTCTGTTTGCAAAGTTTCAGCTCGATTGGATCACGGGAAAAGGGTTAAAAATCGATCCAAAGTTTTTTCGACAGACGAGCAAGCAAGCAGAGCAGATCATTTGATTCGATTTTCATGTGCTTTTATTTTAATCCATAAAATACGGATTGGAACAAAATCCGTTCTTAAAAATCCGGATTCTAAAACAGAACGGATTTGCGTTCCCTAGCGTCGACTCGTCGGGAATAATAAAACACCGTTTTAAAATACGAGACGTTGGAAATTTGACAGCGGCCATTCAAGATGTCGGTTGAGGTTTTTCCGGATCCAGCCGAGGCGCGCGCCCGCGTCAGTCAGACCGTCTCGGCAGGCCCGCCGCGGGCCTGGCCAACACTGTTGCGGGCGCGTGCTGAGTGCTGTCCGCGAGACGCGATGGGAGGGTCCGAGTCACTCTCTGCAACACTGTTTTGAATTAAAACAAGGTTACACAAAACAAAATGTTACTTATCTTCAGGTTTGTGTTTTCTGGGGTATTATGCCGTGTTATTACAACCTTTCGGGGCGACGTTTCGGATCCCACTGCCGGGTCCATCATCGGGGCTGATGTGTTGTTGTGAGTTTTGGCATTGTGGTTAAAGCCATGTATTCACTAAGTAATTCACAAATTGTCCCTCAAAAGCACGCGCGGCATAGAGTCTACGTGACGTTGCAACGTCGTGCACTGTTCCGTGACGTCCCACATAACATAGCGCGGCATTTCTACGTGCCGTGGCAACGTTGCCATGCGCACGGTACCCGAGCGAGCTCACTGCAATATTACGCCGCGCGTCAGTACCATGTGGTATATTTACAAGTGAATGCGCATGCACAGTATCCGTCAATGACATTAACGTGGGGAAACGAAATTGTTCTCCAACTCATCGCGCTCTACCAAAGTCGTACGATTTTGTGGGATACTTCAAACCGTGAATATAAAAATTAAATGATGTGAGGGCGAAAAGCGTTCCTTAATATTGTCTTGCTTGACTACGGAAGGCCCGATTATTTGTAATAAATTGTCAAAATCAGTTGTCATCATTCGAGTGAAATTGACAAAAGAGCCGTCAGACATTCGAAGATCGCATTGAATATCCATCCTTCTTTCTCTTTGCAGTAAATACACTTTTCTCCTCTTACGTTTCGATAAACTCGTTAAAATAAATAGATACGCAGCTGTCATCATAACCTCATCGGGCGGTAAGTGTAAATAGATACACAGCTGTCATCATAACCTCATCGGGCGACATTTCTGCGACAAGTGATATGTGAATCCTGGTGTGTACACGTCAAATGACCGCGTCATTGTCCCCGAAACATGAGCGTAGATGTTGATGCGACATGCCGCGCGGAATATTTCGCGATTTGTCCCCTAGTGAATACATAGATTAAGTGTAGACTCGATTGTCAAGATTGCGATAAAGTATACGCGGGACAAACGGCGCGCACAATTTCCAAAAGGGTCAACGAGCACAAATGGACGTGCAAACTCGGTCATCCAGAAAAATCAGCACTGGCCGAGCATTTCCTGGATGCCGGCCGTCATTTTGCATTCGAACCGAAAATCCTTGGAAAGCCACCACACGCGTCTTATCGAAGAAGCTCTGGAAATCTACATGCACCCGATAAACAATAGAGATGATGGTCTCAAATTAAAAACATCACGGTATCCGGCGCTTCAAATTCAACCTCGTCGCAGACTCCGCAGAGATAGTGATCAGACAAAAGATGAATCATACACACAACACATGACTCCGACACGGTATTGCAAGCCGATACTTAACCACAATACTAACATTCACAACAACACATCAGCCCTGATGATGGAACCTGCAATGGGATCCGAAACGTCGGCCCGAAAGGTCGTAACAACATGGCACATACCCCAGAAAACACAAACCTGAAGATTTTGAGTGGCCGTGAAAACCTAAGAACATTCTTAAAAATTTAGTTATATTAGTATACAACACGTGTGGCGAACCTAGGGCACGCGTGCCCGAGGTGGCACGTTTGAGAATTTGGAAGGCACGCGAACGATTTCCAAGTTCAAAAATATTTTTTTAAATTTAAGTTTAAGGAATTAAAATTTTGATTAAATAATTCATTTTGATTTTTATGCTGGCTAGACCACCTTTGACGGTAGTTTTCGTTTAAGGTTATGTAAGTTGTAATTTGTTGTTTATCGCCATTGCAGGTGTCACTCTCAGTGAAGATAAGTTCGTCGATCTCATCTCGCCGATAGTGGAGATGAGATCGACGAGGAATGGAGAATAAATTATGTGAACATTGACCATGTTCACATAATTTATTCAATATATACAATAATACCCCGTTTCTGACAAGTGAAAAAGAACAACATCACCTTTGAATTATGTTTTTCACCAAAAAATGATGTGATTAAAGCACCAGCAAGTTTTATGCGCAAAGTCACTGGAAGGTGTTACGATTGTAATAACAAATTTGATCAATTTGATATCTGCAAGTGGATTAAACAAACGAAAATTTTTAGAATTATTAAATGAGGTAAACTCAGTGAATAAAGGTTTAATTATGTACTTTACAACAATGTGTGATGGTTAGTTAAGTCGTCGAAAATTCCTTTAAAGGTTCGTTGGGTGTTTGGATGAAGTTGAGCTTTTTTTTATTTAATGAGAATCTCATTGAAAAATATAACGAGTTAGTAGACGTAGAATGGCTACAAAAATGTTTTTTACTGATTTGCGCTAACGTTTAATTGAATTAAATATTCAACTACAAGGTGTTACAAAACAATAATTATTATGTTTCATTTAATCAAAGCATTTCAAGCTAAATTACAAATTTTCGATCGTAACTTTGTATCAAACACTTAAAAATCTACAAAAAAAATATTGCAGAAGATAAACCACATTAAATCAAATTAACTTAAGAATTTTCTGTTATTCAATCGATTATTAACGAGTTTTCTTAAAAATCAAACAATTCAGGAGATTTGAAAAGACATCGATATTTATATTATATCTAGACACACTGATATAAATATTGATGTCAAATCAATATCAAATCCGAAAGACATTGAAATGCAATTTATCGAATTCAGGAAACAAAAATTTGTTGATTTGAGAAATGATTGGGAAATAATTGAAAGCGATCGATTAACGAACATAATTAATAAATATGCAGAAGAACAAATAATGAGACATTAAAATGCCATTCCAGAAATCTTTAGCGATTTAAAGAAACTAGCGAGAGCAATATTATTAATTTTCTCTTCTACATTGCTTGGGAGTCATTATTTTCAGAAATGAATTTCATTAAATGTAATTGAAGAAAGAGAATAACTGTTGAATACAGTTGGTAGTGTGTATAACTAAAAGTGACGAAATATGAACCAGATATTAAGAATTTGTTATCGAATGCAAAACAGCAAAAATCTCATTGATAAATAACTAATGTGTATTTTTATTGATTACGACTTTATTTTTAAGAAACTATATTGTATTTTTAAGCTTGTAAATAAAATTTAAAAAAAAAACACACTTTTTCTATTTCGTTAAATTTTTTACTGCTTGGGCACTGCACGCCACACAATCGAGAAATAATATTTGATGATTTTTGGCACGCGGACCCAAAAAAGTTCGCCACATCTGGTATACAATATCAATAGTCAACGAGATGTGCGATGTCAATGTTTGCATTTTTTTTAAATATTTCTGACTCAGTTTTTACAAAACGTTGAAGCATCATTACGGTAAGTCGAATCGATTACGAAAAATTCATTCGTTTCAATACAAGTTAAATAAAATCATAAAATCCCTAAAAAAATTCCAATTGGAAGGTTTTTAATATTTTATTTGACTTTGTCAAAGGTAATGTTCATCTTAGGTATAGGTTGCTGTAATGATAGTCCAACGTTTTACAAAAAGTAAGTCAGAAATATTTTTAAAAAAATGCAAACTTTGATGTCGCATATCTCCATAAGTATTGATATTAGGTCACGATAGCTTGAACGTTTTCGACTCATGATCAAGGCAGGAATATAGTCCTGAGAGGTTATTAATGTTTCCCAAATAACCCTATATATTTAAAAATAAAATATTCACTACAGTAAACATAACACATTTAAGGCAATGAAATATGTAACCAATTAAAAACGTCATTAATTGCGTAATAAGTGAAAAAAAAAGTTAAGAAACAATTTAAAATTCTTTAAGTGGCCTTTTGTTTCGCATGCGTGGTCACTTGATGGGCAGTGTTTTGGCGAAGAGAACTTCATTTTTCTACAATGTTGCATTCATAGCTGCTTTCAATCAGCCGCCGGTGCATTTACCGACACGCTGCACATTCTGACGTGCGGTGCTGTACAGGGTGGCAACAAAAAAGCCGGGAGGTTGCATCTGTATCGTCTTGCAACTTGAAATACTTGCAGGGCTTAAATTAGAATAAGCAGTCGCAAGTAACTAAGATTTTTATTAGTACTTGTATTAATTGAGGGGTAAGGTTAATTCTTACAAAAAAAGGCATGTTTTTGTGAATTTTTTGTGACGACACAGTTAAAATCTCTTTATTAAAACCAATAGTACATTAAAGAATGATATTTGAAGAATATTGTGTAAAATTTTCAAGACGAAATATTAAAAAATACGGCAATGGCAGCAATTATTCGGACGTGTCTCGGAAAAAAGGAGAATTGCGGTGTCCATCATAACTTGGTGCTAGATCATCTGAAATCAAAAAATCAAAGTTCATTCGTTAGATAATAGGTTTTCCCAGGTAACGCTGGGAGGGTTTTTTGAAATTTCAATTTTTCAATTTTTTGGAACACTTTGAAGGGAAAAACGCGATTTTTTGCGAAAAATATCGACTAATTTGTTATTAAAAAATAAAAATTAATAACAAATTTGAAAAAAACTCTCCAGCGTTACCTCGTAAATTATGTACAGAAATAGTGTTCAAAATTTCAAAAGGATCGGTGCAGTAGTTTTGAAGTTATGATGGACACCGACTTTGAAAACGTGAGATGTGGGGAAAACGCTTTAAAGTTTTGCACACTGTAAAATTCAAAATAAAACTCAACTCACTTATTTTATACTTACACATAATCGTCGATGCCATGTTCACACAGCAAAGAGCTTTCATCATCAGCATCTTTTTGTCCTTGTCTACGCAAAACTCTTCCAATACAATAGCACGTCCGGTAGTCCTCAGGTGAGCGCGTCTCTTAGCTGCCCGAGCAGGTATAGAAAATCAGTCTGAGTATCGCTCAAATGTTCATAATTTCGTCAATTTTGCTCCGATTGACTTGAAATTTTGACACAATATTCTTGCGATGTTATACATTCATTTAAAAAATTAAAAATAAAATGCAAAAAAAAACAGTTAAAAACCTTACCCCCCTTTAATTAAAAAATTAAAAATTAAATATTTGTTGTATAAAAATTAAATATCTGTGTTGGTTGATGTACAAGGCAACTCAAAACATGGCGCCTCTGTATCTTCAAGAGCTCTGTATTCCAGACAACATAAAGGCCAGTGTCTACTTCAGCGTCTACTGGAAAGGGTTGTGGAACCGGCAAGTCAGTTCCAGAAAACTAGGTTCAGCGAACGAGCATTTGCGGTGGCGGGCCCCAAAGCGTGGAACTCTTTGCCCTCCCTAATAAGATACACAGATTCAGAGACTTTATTTAAGAAAAGACTTAAAACGCACTTGTTTGCAAAATCTTTCCCAGAACCTTTTTAAAATCCGTTGTTTTCTTTTACTATTTTATGTTTTGAGCTGTTCTCCTTTCTCTTTTCTTTTTCATTTTATTTTTCATTTTGTTATTCTACGATTTTAGTATGTAAGAGTTTTTTGTATGTAAAGCGCCCTTGAGGTGAAATTTTCACAAAAATGGCGCTATATAAATAGTCCAATATTATTATTTATTATTATTATTATTAAATAGCATGTCCCCAAACAGCAATTGTATGCTGGTATAAGGCGACAGAAAATAAAGTAAAATAAGTGGGTACACATATCAAATATCAGCACATTGATTTGTTAAACAGTTATCTCCTCCCCAGCACAAGTCCCTTCAGCTGTTTATTGAATAGTTCTACAATATTTAATTCCTTTATGCGGTTGGGGATTCCATTATGAAAATCGATCGCAGTGTGTAGGAAACCATATCTCTCTATTAGTCCGCGGTATATCACTTCTTATATAGTCTCTTGTTCTTGTGTATTGTCTATGTACGTCACTGTTCTGGTAATGGATGATATTCGTTTTTAATAATTTATTCTTTATTTTATAAGTCATCTTTATCTTTTCCACATATACCAGATCTTCCAGGTTAAGCATGCCGGTGATTTTGTACAAGTCAGTGGTTCTAATGTATCAATTTATGTTGAAGATTATTTTAAGGGCTCTGTTTAAAGTTCTTTGTATCATTCCTTGAGCCTTGAATTACACTGTGACCAAATAATAATGCCATATAAAATATGAGGGAGAATAAAAGCATTGTAGATAAATTTTAGTTCTTGTATCAAAAAGTTTAGCTCTTTTCATCACACCAACTATACGCCCAAGTTTTTTTAAAAGAGCTCGAATATGATTCGTTCATAGAAGTCTCACATAAATTTCAAGCCCCAGATATTTCACACAATCACTTTGTTTTTTAATATATCCCCTTATAGAGAGTGTTAGGCTTAAATGCGGTTTATTTTTTGCTTTAGAATCATGTAATTAGAATATTTTGAGTTTGTTCAAATCTTTCAGAACAGTGCTGGATTTATGTCACAGAGACATTATTAATCAATTAACGTATATTATAGATATCTCACAGAGACGAAACTGTATACAGTCAATTCATGTAATTAGTTTTTTTACATTACTACTAAGTGCATTTTTATTCAGCCACAAAAGATACACATGCAAATCATCATTAATTCTACTCTGTAAGTTGCTTTTACCATCCCCGCTATAAATTAATAGAATATAGTTAACATAAACAAAATATTTCCCCAATAAATTAATATATCGCAGATCATCTATATATAATAAATATAAGATTGGACCCAATATTGAACCCTACGGAACTCCGATGTTTATATTTATATGATCACTCAACTTATTGAAATTCTTTGTCATAGTACATCTTCCTTTTAGATAGCTTTCAATAAGTTTTAGTATATCACTCCTGATCCCATGACTGTTTAATTTTTTTAATAAGATACCACGGTTTACAGTGTCGAATTCTTTTGATAGGTCTATAAATACTGGTATAATGTAAATTCCTTTATCTAATTCTTTATTAATGAAGTTCATGGCATCCATTAGTGCATCAGAGGTGTTGCTTCTTTTCTGGAATCCATATTGATAAGGATCAAAACCTCCATTTCTGTTTATAAATTTAACAATGCGCGAATGCAATACTTTCTCAAAGATTTAACTGAAAGTACTTAATAGGCTAATCGGACGATAGTTGCCCGCATCCTTTTTACTGCCTGATTTATTTATTATGCCTGATCTATAAACTCCACTATACCCCTTTAGATTAAAATAATTACATTCAGTTTTGAATAGGCAAGTTTCACAAAATATCATTATATCAACATCCGTGTGTTTCGATACTAAAATTTCAATCTCACGAAATTTTTTCCTCATAATACGCAGATTGGCATACAATATTTTTAGCTTGTTATCTATGCTCCATCATAATACAAGTGATTTCTCTCATATGAACCGAGAATTGTTGGCATCAAACTGGTTTTTATTATTTTTTCTTTATGTCTTTTTCCCTCCACGGAGGGGTTGTGTTTTCTACGTCCTGCGCCTTGTTTGGGTGATGTATTTTATTTAAATTTTATTATTGGTATTATGCATTGTATTGCTATTTTTGAAATAAAGATTAATATGCGCGGGACAATGAAGGTTTTGTGCGACCGACTCGCCCGGTTTTCATCTCTGCGTGTTGTATTGACGAAGGCCGAGCGAGGAGGTCGCTTTAGCATAAAATAATGCCAACCAAGCGGCGAACGTGCTGGGCCGATGTGGACGCTTTTGCGCGTAGAACGACTCAGGGTATGTGGTGGGTCCCCTTCATTGGTTTTTGGTCGCTTTTCGCCACGGTAAAATCTTAGCAAACGTAGGTAGTTTTTTGTGTCGCCAATCTCTCGAAAGTCATCCTCACTGGACAGGTATGACTTGTAGCTGCATGGTTGTGGTCCTCTTTTTTGCGCAAGAAACAATTTACACACTTTTTAGACTGGTTTATTGAAATACAGTTTCTAGTATCGTGTTCAAGAGAGCAAAACGCACAAATAGATATTTCCAGCTTACAATATACTTGAGTATGACCAAAACTAAGACACTTACAGCATTGTACTAATGGACTTCAATCAACTAAAATGCTTTGATATCCTAAGTGCACCCTTCCAATATTCGTCAAAATTTTCCATGTGCTTGATAGGACCTGACAGACAATGTTTATCATGAGACTGTTTCGATTCTTCTGAAGCTTTAATGAAACATTTAATTCATCGTCGGTCGCTCCTTTTATTACCCCTTTGAAAACTATAAGTGGGTTTTTTATGTCCGTCAACTGCACAGAGCTTGTTATTCTTTTTCGACATCATTATTAATATAAGAATTTTGTCATTTACTTATAACTGGGGCATCCAAACCAGTTAAAATCGAAACCTTTTTAACCGTGTTTCATAAGGAACAAAATCACTTTGTATTTAAAACACGAGTTTTATTAACGCCACGCCAACCGATTTGCTTAACTCAAGTTACATCAGAGCAGTATTTAAACTAACAATAAATATTACAGGATTGAGAGAGATAGAATATATAATTACATAAGAGAAAGAGACAAAAAACAAAGTAAATACTTTCTACGAAAAAAAACAAAACATTATTTTAATCAGTAAATCGCTTACCAAGTAAACTAACCATCAAGCGGATGGATAGGTAGAGAGGATAGAACGTCACGTTCTTATATCTTGCACACCACTTTTGCTTCGGTTACATTCATACATCTTTTCACGCATGCCCCTAAGATTTTTGAGACTTTTCAAAGGCCATCTTTATTTTTTTTGTTTTTGTTTTCTTTTGTTATTTTTGTTTTTTCTGTATACCCAAATATTTGTTTTTTATGATCGTGCCAGGTCTTTCGCGGACGAAATTTTGCTATTTATCTGTTCCCAGAGGGATCCACCATGATTCCACGACTGTTTTATGAGCAATAGCTCCCATATCGGCCCCACACTTTGGCCAAAGAATATGAATCAAGAGTAAATGAGGTGAAGAAAAAGCCAAGTATATGAAAATGAGCACAAAATTGCGCCGTAGAGACAGTTAATGAAAGTACAATAGTCACTCCTTTGAGATAAAAATAAAAATACAATACAAACGAAAAGAGGACTCACCAATCCGGAAAACCACTGCCGGCAGATATAAACTACGGTACAGATCAAGTTAATGACATTACAGGTAGGGATTTCAAAACCTAGTCACCTGGATTTTCAACCTTGCAACGTTGCATTGCATAGAGTGTTCACTTAAGCCAGCTCATACAAGTCGTTAGCCCTGGGCCATCCAATAAAAAGACTTCCATACATGTTTCTCGTGTAAATAGTTTATCTGTGAGACTTCTATGGTTTATCTTAATAGCTTTTCAAGGATGCAAGTCAAGACAAGGTAGGTTTAAATTAGATACGATAACAAATACTTTGAATATTGAACGTGGCTGCTTACAGACTTTGTGGCCATTCTGTATTTGAGTGTTTTACGATGTTAATTATCGTTTCCGATTTCCAAGGAGCACATTATTATGATTGGCTGCCGGGCAAAGGAAACAATTTTGTGTAACAGACTACATTTCTCCTCTGCATACTTAACAGTAAATGAATGAGTGTGGAATTCAGAGAAACAGGCGATATTTATTGGAACGGTGCCAGACAACTAAATTCCATCGGCTTTGAATTGGAAACTGGTACAATGAATGCGAGCTGACCAGGAAGTTTAATGTTCCATTACTCAGGTGAGAAAAAAGAGGAAATTCATTTATATTCCTGTTCATTGTTTTTATTTCAGTCTTCTTCTCGAGTTTTATTTGTTTAATGGAGATTGGTTATCGTCACTTTACTTAGCCCAAAAAAATTGGATGGCTAAATCGTGCCTTGGGATGCTTCAGCTATAATCATCTAATCAGCCTAGTGGAAAGATTAAATCCTTGTGGAAAGAGAGATCCTGGAGGATAATGGCCTAAAAATTAGCAGGGAAAAAACGGAATATCTGTACTTACCATTTGAATACTCAAAGGCTGTAACTCTTTCAATGCAACTAGATGGGGAAACATTAGCCAACTGTGACTAATTTAAGCATCTGGGCTAACTCATTCACAGAGACGCAGGATGTGCAGCGGATGTCAACCATAGAATAGGTGTGGGACGGATGAAATTTAGATGCATATAAAACTTAAAAGAAAGGTACACCAAACTATTTTTAGACCCGCGATAATGTATGGCTCTGAATGCTGGACTATATACAACTCCTACTTTGAGGCAACTCGAAACAACAGAAATGCGAATGCTTAGATGGTAAGCAGGAGTAACATTAAAAGATAGGATTTAAAGTTCATGCATTCGTGGTAGTCTGGGTGTCACGGACATAAACAGTAAGCTGGAGGAGCGACATTGAGCGAGTTGAGATGGTATGAACACATAAGACAAAGACCACCAGACCACACAGTGAAGCATGCAATGTTTATGGAGCTTCATTGAGTCATCCAGAGGAAGACAAAAGAACTCCTGGATGGCTCAATGCTCCAAAATATTACAGAGAAACGGCCTGGACGAAAGCGATACCCAGAACCGAAGAAGATGCAGCCTGATAACGAGAAGAGTCGACCCCAACAGCCTACCTAGGCAATGAGTTGGGACAGTGCAAGTAAGAAGAAGGAGCCTTGTGGAATGATTAGATGATTTATTTATAATAAAAGAATTTAACATATAACTCTATTATTGTTCCTCATATAAACTATTTGTGAATAGTAAAGAAGAAATGCAAAAAATACTAGTATATACGAGAACGAATTGTCTTGAGGCTGACTCAAGTGATCACTTGAGTTACCCCAAGATCGAACACATATTAGTGACGTATTTTAACCGGTAACACACTACTCGTTATTTGAGATTTTTATCTGATTGTGACGATGATTGGAAATTGGTTTTTCGCAATTTTACGGGTAGCTATCGGTATTAGACAACAGTTAATATCTCAGTTATCTATCACCCATACAATCAGGTACAAATCTCAAATAACTATGTATATCTCGTGTGACCGGTTAAAATAACGATTTAACTATTTTTAATACATATATATATAAAATTTTGGAAAGTTGCATAGTATATTATTTGTACCTTGTTTTTTCCTTTATTTTAATACAACTACACTATACGGTTTTTTAACATTCTCATGAAAATACAGGTATCGCCGCTGGAAAGTGAGACCTATATTTTTGATTAGAGCATTGAGCAATATTCCTTTATGTATATAGGTAGGTATACGACATTCTTCAGAATTATTTATATATTTAAAAAATGCCTGAAATTAATTTAATTTACTGTACTGTACTGTGTGATACTGTTTCACGGATGTGAAAACTTTTCAACTAAATATGGCGATATTGTAATAAAATAACGTATATAAAAACGGTACTCACAACATTCCAAAATTTGATAGATGCCTTGTTGATCTTGAGTGGAATCATGAATGAATCCCCAAAAAGACTCGCATACTTTCACATATATATATATATATATATATATATATATATATATATACCTATAAAATAGATATCTATAATATATATTATAATATCTTTTTCTCTATGAGACAATTATAATTCATCTTAGTTAATCATTCCTTGGTTATTCTGTCCCTCCAGCTTACTTTAGACATTCGTCTTTCGATCACATTCCAAATTCTATGTCTTCGGTAAGTATCGTCGGTTCATTATGTATACCGTGAAATTGACTACTGCAATAATTAAAACCCTACGTTTATACCGGTTAAATCTTGAACACTTATTCATTTTTTGTTTTTTGTTTCCGCTTTCTTCTTCTTCTCTTCTTTTTTTTATTAATTTATTTACTAACGGAAAATTAACAGTACAAATAAAAATGCGGTTACACATGAATGAAATTAAATTAAAAAGCATAGAGAACATCTTACAATATTTTTATATGTAGGTATGTTCTAAGAACATAGTTACTGCATTTTATTCCCAGAGGGATGATCAATTAATAATTATTAAGTAATTATTCCCTTGGTATTTATACTCGTGATCACCAACACATCGAAATAATACGCGTCATACGCACAGCTTACACACACTAGCTAATTCGATTGTCTTTCTTAAATGAAAAGACCTAAACCTAATGTTTCAACAATATTTCATACACTAATTTCTTTTCTTTTATGAGCAATAGTGATTTCTAAGTGCCTAGACATGTTTGATACGCTCTGGACTCGAAAAAATACTGCAAAATTTGAAAATTCTTAAAACAGAGATTGTCCCCGATAGAAGGTTATTTTCAATAATAGATAATAGATGCAACTAAGTGGAAATGTAGGCACTGGAACAAGTACCATCCGACAGAGCCAAGTGTGGAGGAAAACTTTCCAACCCTTGGATGTCTTGGTTGAGAATAATGACTGCTTAAATTCTGCTGAATGGAGTAGAATATCCTGTCCCAATCTCATCGCCTAACTCAATTTGCAGCATTCGACACAGTAAAACTCTTTCCACGAATACTGGATTTCGCAGTCGAGACCAGGGTTCATCCACGATTTTCGCCATATTGGATTATCGTATAACGCCCACCTTTTTATAAACCATCGCGTCACTAAGTAGTATAAAAAACCTTAAATTCTTACCTGAATAGCGGAGAAACAGCCGCATCTCGCGGCCACGTAATTTGAGGGGCTGTACCAACGTAACTTGATGACGCTACACGAAGAATTGTACTCATATTCGATAGGGCACCAGATCATACAACCAATAAACACTAACTAACTAACTACTGATTAACACGTTCTACGGTTGTTGCGGCTTTTAACAGGGCCATCCTCAAATACTTGTAGTATCTGATCGTGCCAGGTCTTTCGCGGGCGCCCTCTATTCCTGTTGCCTTCAACACTCGCCTCATATATTTTCTTATCCTTTCCTCGTTCAAACGTTCCACATGACCAAACCATCTCAGCACTCCTTTCTTTATTCTATCTACCACACTACAGCCAGCATTGCATTCACTTCTAATTTGTTCACTCCTCACTCAATCAACCAAAGATTTTCCACACAACCGTCTTAGTGACCATTCTTAGCATTCTTAGCATTTCCACCGCATTCAGTCTACTTTTCAGTCATTTCTCTTTTGCTAATTCCAGGCTTCACTTCCATACATAAGGGTTGGCACTAGAACGCCATTATGCACCGTTATTGGAAAAACTCCTATATATTTATTTATTTATTGAAATTAACGGACATATTCAATAAAATATAATACATAACATGAGGAACAAAAATACATCAGAACAAAAGTTATAGCAATTTAAAACAAAAACAAGGACAAATTAAAAGTACTAACATGATACAAACAAGATCTGGACTGTCTTAATCAGAGATTGTTTGAATCTGGACAGACTTACACCGAAGAAGTCCAGATCCCGTCTCGAGTTTATAAGACGACATAACCGTGACGTGGGAGCATGAAATCCATAATTAGTTCTACGGGAAGGGATATTGAATTTTATTGTTGAATATATTGAAGGGATATTATGCACATCAGTGTGGCCGTTAAATATTTTGATATGGTGATCAAGTCAGTGATTTCTCTACGTTTTTGCAGGTTATAAATTTTTGAAATTCACTCAATTTCACTGTACGAGTAGTCTCCTCTATCCAAACCCATCATCCATGCAACTTTTCTTAAGAAACGATGTTGCACGGATTCGATGTGACTTTTATTTATTTATTTAATACACGGTACAACGTACCATTAAAAAAACAATGTATATAAAGATGTATAGATTGATAGGTAATAATAAAAAAAGGAGATAAGGTATGATTCTATCAAAAACATTTAATAAAGTGATATATAAAGAAAAATAAAACATTAAGTGAATAAAATAAAGTATAACAAAATTACATACAATGAAATAATAATTATCAAATCAAATATGAAAGTCAACAATCAATAAAACTACAAAAAATTAAAATAATTATGTCTGAAATTCAAGAAGCAGCAAAATTACAACAAAATGAAATAATTGTAAATCTGAAACTCAAGAAGCAATAAAAATGAAATGAAATGTAAAATTCAAAAATATTAAAACAAGAGATAGACATGACATCAATAACTAATTATAAACGACCAAATTCGTCCAGAAGAGCTTTCTTGTAGGCGGCTGGTGTTTCCGAAAAAACATCCGATAGGTAACCATACTCGTTTCCTAGCCTATGGAGCCTTCTAATAGGTGAGCTATAGAGATAATTTACACTAACATTGTCACAATGAAACGATATACTTTGTCTAGTGCTCCTGGAAGGGATGTGATAAAAAATTAGCTGCGTTAGTTCTGAACTGTTGTAATAATTTTTAATGTAATGTAATGTAATGACTTGTTTGGTTTGTATAGAAGGGAGACCAAATCACAGAGGCATATTCTAAATTAGGACGGACAAGTGAACAGTTAAGAGTTTTGATAATGTATATATTTGTGAAATCATGTACATGTCTACCTAGTACACCTTAACGAGTAAAACGAAGATAATCAAGTTGTCACGGTCTTAAACATTACAATCAATTTAACCCTAACAAATAGGTAAATAAAATGATCAGAGGGCGGTTGGTAATGTGTTTTGCGTATTGTTGTGTGTACTTGTTCTGCGATTATTAATATGTTTCTCCACCACTTAATAATTTCCTCGAACGCTGAAGGCGTGCGCGGCAGAGGTAATTTGTTCTTTAGAAGTAGTTTGCGATTTCCTTTCTAAACTTGATCTAGCCAAGTGCCCGCCTTATTTAAAGTAGAAACATATTTATAATGTACAAACATTTTTGCTTACAATTTCTAGCAGTGTGGAATCGGGAGAATCTTTTTTAAACACTTTTATAATCAATTCCATCATCTATGTATGTATATATGTCGCAGCCATCTGATTAAATTAGACAGGTTATTGGACGCTTAGGCCGTTCATTAAACGTCGGCTTCCAATTGGATACCTAGACCGATAGTTAATTGAAATAGAATCACTCAACTTTTAACAACTTGACTTGTTGAAAGTCAGCCCTTTGAAGACGACTGACCAAGACAGCCAAGAGATTCAAATCTAACCTAAACTAAGCAAACATTACAAATTCATCAATATCCAATGCAACTAAATGACTACACGACGTTCAGCCATTAAAAGTTGCGCTCAATGACTTGGCTAGTTGTCCTTTAGCCATTTAATTGGATGCCAGCGTTTAAGGAACGGGCTAGGCGTCCAATCACCCGGCTAATTTATCCAGATGGCTTCGACATATACTCCATGTCCCACGAAAAGATCTGGACGAACTATCAAACTGATGTAAAATAAATGGAATTTGTTAATACCCTTGAAGACAATCGTTAAGGTCAACTCAATAAGGAATCTGTGTGACACACTATACTATAAGCTCACTTTTAAATACCACTTTGATATTATCATAAGCAAAGCATATATTCGGTCGTATTCTGAAATAAGCAATATTGCCATTTTTATATATTAGGTCCTTACATATCAAATTGGCGTTTAGTATGGGAGGAACATAAAGCCGATTTTTTTTATTATAATATATTTATTTAATCAAAATATGTACCATTGCTATCTATGCACTTTTGCCATCTCATAGGTAGTTCATCGATTTCTTTACTAAAAAAACCATTCGGACGGGAATCAATAAAATCTTTGAAGGCGGTTTGGACTGCCCCATCGGAGTTGAATTTTTTCCTTTGCAAGAAGTTATCCAAATTTCGAAAAAAATGGTAATCTGTTGGGGCAAGGTCCGGAGAGTACGGTGGATGTCTTAGACATTCCAATTGAAGCTCCTCTAATT
>JADDOH010017886.1:0-17360 GCA_016648135.1 Agrypnia vestita
CTCTCAAAAGGGCAGCTTCAGTTCTTTGGAATATTCTCTCAGCCTTCTCCGTGTGGATGTGTCTTCGCAATTTGATGAATGATGGTGTCACCGACTGTGCTTTACAGCGTTGTAAAAAAGCTAAGTTGCTTAGAAGCTTTTCTTTTTTACTCCTTAAGCTCTCCAGCCGGCGTGTAGATAAATAAACTTCCTCCCCATAGAGGTTGGTTAAGAATGTTCTTAGGTTTTCACGGCCACTCAGATTCTTCAAGTTTGTGTTTGCTGGGGTATTATGCCGTGTTATTACGACCTTTCGGGCCGACGTTTCGGATCCCATTGCAGGGTCCATCATCAGGGCTGATGTGTTGTCTTGAATGTTGGTGTTGTGGTTAAGTATCAGCTTGCAATACCGTGCCGAAGTCATGATGTGTTTGTATTGTGTTGTATGTATGATTCATCTGTTGTCTGATCACTATCTCTGCGGAGTCTGCGACGAGAATGACTTTGAAGCGCCGGATACCAAGATGTTTTTAATTTGAGACCATCATCTCTATTAATGTTTATCGGATGCTTGTAGATTTCTAGTGCTTCCTTGATAAGACGCGCATGGTGACTCTTAGGCTTTCCAAGGATTTTCGGTTCGAATGCACAATGATGGCCGGTATCCAGAAAATGCTCAGCCAGTGCTGATTTTTCGGGATGACCGAGCTTGCATGCCCGTTTGTGCTCGTTGACCCTTTTGGAAATGGTACGCGCCGTTTGCCCCACGTATACTTTATCGCAGTCTTGACAATCGAGTCTATACACACCGTCCGTTTCTAAGCGATCTCGATCCTTTGCTGATCTCAACATATCTTTAATTTTGAAGTTGGCACCAAAAACTGTCTTAATGTCTCTTTTCTTGAGAGCTCTGGCAATTCTGTCTGTAACGCTTTGGACAAAAGGCAGAAAGGCGATGCCTTTGCACTCAGGTTCTGTATGTTTTTCAGGGCGAACAGACCTCGTACTTATGACGCGTTGTATCTGTCGCTTCTGGTAACCATTGCCTTCCAGTGCGTCGCTGAGTGTTATCATTTCCTCCTGTAGATATTCATCTTGGCATATCCTTTTGGCCCTCGTGGCCAAAGTGTTGATGAGACCTCTTTTTTGAGCAGGATGATGGTGGGAGTTCGCATGTAGATAACGGTTGGTATGTGTAGGCTTCCTATACACTCTGTGTCACAGCAGTGTCTGTGTATACAGCACTGGACACAGCATCCTTTACTCCGAAGGTCTGGTGGAGATACGTCGATGACGTGTTTGCAATCTGGCCGCATGGTGAAGACAAACTAGGTGATTTTTTGGGACACCTTAATTCACTACATAAGAACCTGAAGTTCACCATGGAGATAGAGAAAGACAACGTGCTGCCTTTTCTTGATGTTGAAATAAAAAAGAAAGCCGATGGGAGTTTCGGACACAGAGTGTATAGGAAGCCTACACATACCAACCGTTATCTACATGCGAACTCCCACCATCATCCTGCTCAAAAAAGAGGTCTCATCAACACTTTGGCCACGAGGGCAAAAAGGATATGCCAAGATGAATATCTACAGGAGGAAATGATAACACTCAGCGACGCACTGGAAGGCAATGGTTACCAGAAGCGACAGATACAACGCGTCATAAGTACGAGGTCTGTTCGCCCTGAAAAACATACAGAACCTGAGTGCAAAGGCATCGCCTTTCTGCCTTTTGTCCCAAGCGTTACAGACAGAATTGCCAGAGCTCTCAAGAAAAGAGACATTAAGACAGTTTTTGGTGCCAACTTCAAAATTAAAGATATGTTGAGATCAGCAAAGGATCGAGATCGCTTAGAAACGGACGGTGTGTATAGACTCGATTGTCAAGACTGCGATAAAGTATACGTGGGGCAAACGGCGCGTACCATTTCCAAAAGGGTCAACGAGCTTAAACGGGCATGCAAACTCGGTCATCCAGAAAAATCAGCACTGGCTGAGCATTTTCTGGATACCGGCCATCATTTTGCATTCGAACCGAAAATCCTTGGAAAGCCTAAGAGTCACCATGCGCGTCTTATCAAGGACGCACTAGAAATCTACAAGCATCCGATAAACATTAATAGAGATGATGGTCTCAAATTAAAAACATCTTGGTATCCGGCGCTTCAAAGTCATTCTCGTCGCAGACTCCGCAGAGATAGTGATCAGACAACAGATGAATCATACATACAACACAATACAAACACATCATGACTTCGGCACGGTATTGCAAGCTGATACTTAACCACAACACCAACATTCAAGACAACACATCAGCCCTGATGATGGACCCTGCAATGGGATCCGAAACGTCGGCCCGAAAGGTCGTAACAACACGGCATAATACCCCAGTAAACACAAACTTGAAGATTCTGAGTGGCCGTGAAAACCTAAGAACATTCTTAATCAAAAAATCCGATTTTTTATTTTTTAGTATAAAAATCGGATTTTTTCGAACCCTGACTTAAACATAATAAATATTATATTACTTTCACTGTCGCGGCTTTGGGGGACAAATGAAAACGCTGTAAATTAAGTAACGATTTATTAATTCGTCATCATCATCTTCATCCCCTTGTCCTAGTAGCGTCAGCCCAAAGATTCGACAAGGTGCTTCCATATTCCCCTGTCTTGCGCTGCTTCCGCGTGAGTCAACCAGTCTAGACCCATTCTATTTTCATTCATATTTTTTTGTTGCTTCTCCCAGCTTAATCTGGGGCGACCCACCGGCCGTCTTCCTTCCGGGGTTGCCAAAAGGATTCTTCTTGCCATTCGTTCCTCTGGCATTCTTAGCACATGTCCAAGCCACCCCATTTGTGAATTTTCTATGTGTAGGAGTAGGGGCTCCATGACGAATGTATTCCTTATGTCAACACTTCTCACTCTGTCTAACAATGTGATTCCCGCTACCCCAAAACTCATCTAGGCAGCCTGAACCCTTGCTCTCACTCTCTCCATCAAGATTCAAATTTGATGACTATACATTAGGGTGGAACTATACACAGATTTGAAAACAGTCAGTTTTGTTTAGACACTAAGCTGGGATTTTCTTATCACCGCACTATATAGAGAACGTAGAATGCCGTCTAAAGCTCCGATTATTCAATGGACTATAAGTCACTTAACACGAAATTAAACTTAACGCTATTTTTTAAATCAAACTATTTAGTAAATTATCACTCGTCTATGAACACTTTATTATCGCTGGGAACACTTTATATAACATTAGATTATCCTAGATATATGTATTATCCTAGACATAACTACAATGTTCCCGTCGTTTCCAGGCTGTTCCAGGCATTTGTAGCCATTTTCCGAAGGTTGTAGATATTTTTAGACTGTTCTAAAGCTTCCATAGTGTTCCAAAGTGACATATTACAAGGGATTCGGATCGTGCGTTTTTTTCTCCGTTTCTATTTTATTATTTTCTCGGAATTCTATCATCGCGTTACAATACAATAGGCACTTATCGGTAAACAAAAATATGTTATTTCACTGTTTTTTTTTAGTTTAGTGGGATTCCTTACACTGCAATATATCGAGCAACTCTTAATTTATTGAATGTTCTTGGTACAACACATCGAGGGCATACTAACAGAAGGCATTGAGTCAGATTTCGATAATTTTACGTTTTAAATGGGAAAATTTATATATAATTTTGAGCTAAATCCTGATATAACCCATTTTGTCGTATTGTGTCTGTTTAATAGTTCATAAAATCATTTAGTCTTATTCACCTTTTTTTTCTTCTGACAGAAAGTACTAAGTCATGTCATACTTTCAGCTAGTCTTCGAAAGTTTCTCGTTGCGAGGATGACATTTGCCATGTAATTAATTATGCGTCCGAGCGTGGCTGAGGAGCCCTTTCTGGAACAACACACCCTTCCACTAGTTGTGATGCACACACATCCGGATCTAGTATACAATTATTGCGGCTAGTTAGTGCCGTAGATCATTATTCAAATTACCCTACCAACAAAATTTTATACCGACCAGCGAAACGCTATTTTGAGTCAACTTTTAGAATGGCCCATTTTGAAGGAAAAAACTTATCTTTAAATTATACTCATTAGAAGTAAAAATCATACAGGTGTGTCTATTGTTTTATATCTTTGTAGTATTTAGTTTATAAACGGTTGTGTTTCTATATCGATAATAAGTTTTTTTTAATTTAAAAGTTCAACGTTTTGTAAAAAATAAGTCAGAAATACTGGGGAAAAATGCAACCTTTGATATTTCTTAACTCCATAGCTGTAGATATTAGGAACATTTTCGACTCATAATAAAGTATTGTGGGTTAGTTCTATAACACACGTTAAATAAATGAGAAAATATATTTTAATGTGTTTCTCACTATAAATCAATTAAGTTTTACTTATTATCAGTTATTTTATTATTTTGAACTTTAAGATGACATTAATCAAGTTGTTCTTGAGTAATAAATTTATTTCCTTTTTAGTATCTCCCGTGGTTACTTACATTTAAATTTATTACAAGAAAACAAATTAAATTAATAAGTGTTACAATATTATTTTAATGTAAATTTTATTTTTAACTTTAACGTTCTAGGTTCATGCGTTCAGAAAAAGCTCTCCTAGTTGAAGAACTTTTCATAGGGGAGCGTAGGTAAGTACTCACTGTAGAAGAATTATTGTTCCATAGCGTGAGATAGACAGACACCGGAGCACCTATTTTATTTATATTTTTTTTATTTAAAATATGATAGAAACCTAAAAGGTTTATGGATAACATTTTTACATGATTCAATATAGAAATATAACAATAATACAATTTAGATACAAAGTCATTTTTTATAGTTGGCCGAGTTTTAGCATTTTTGTCACATCTGTTTTGAATTTGTCAGTGGTCAGTTGTTTGATCTGTTGTGGCAGGTCGTTATATAGTTTTAATCCGTTGCAAATTAGTCGGGATTGTCCTGTTTTTGTTTTGACGTGTGTTATGTGATAGTTTTGAGCCATATTCTAGTGTTGTGTTGGTGTTTTTTGTTTTTTTGTGTAATTTTATGTCTTCGTCTTGTATTTCGCCAATTTAAGGAATGTCTTATTCTAAACGTTTAAACGATGGTCGTGAGGATCTGATAAGGGGGATAAAAGGAGTTACCTTCGGAAACGCTGACCTTCTCAGGAAGGCAAACAACGTATAGTGTTTCAGAACTTTTATTCGGGTGTGGGTATCCCGCTGAGAAATTCTTAAGGGACCTTCTCGCGGGGTGTGACTGTTGTGTGCTGGTCTTTCTTTTACCAGCTATTTTAATCAGCTATCTATAATCCAGTTAAGAATATTTTGTTTTAATTCGTACCTGTGACATCATTAGCTCGATGTCTACCGCGGTTTATGTCTGCCAGCAGTGGTTTACCGTCTAGCGAGTCCTGTTTTTTTTATGTGTAACATCTTATTTAATACAGGACGGAAATGCGTAACAGGAAATAAGACGCGCGCAATTTCATTTAACCAATGAGCGCGCGCGGATCATGTGCGATGGACAAAAATCATCGTTTATAAACAAATCTATGTCCAGCAAGTGCCATCACAGCGAAGACGCACACTACCAGCCAATGATTCTGATTTTGTATATATGTTGCGAGATTGGTGTCAAGCGTGTGGATTTTGTAACTTTGATATATTTTAGCTTATATATTAGAAACTATCCAATAAATACTTAACTTTTTTTACATTAATATATACAATAACTATCCTCAATGATTTACATTCTCAAATTTTACGTAATGTGATTATTTTTAAATATTTATTCAAAGTTGTTATACATTACGTATTGCGGCACACTACTGCCATCTATGGTAATAAATAAAAACATGTAATTGACCAATCACATTTCTAAACAAAATGCGTATTTAGATATACAGTAGGTACCTATTTAGTGCGGCAAAATTCAATAATAAATTAATGCACATACATTTTCTTTACTTGTATTTACTTATTAATAAATATATAGGTATTAGCTTTTTTAAATTTTGTTTAAATGCTTTGCTTTCATTTAAACAAATGCTCTATTGATATTTTTAATTGTGAGATGTCAAATTTTACTCATCATATACTACTGTACCTTGTTTAACTGTCTCCGTGTTATTTCCTCACATATATATATCATTGGATCATTTCTCATTCTATTGTATTGTATGGTTAGCTATTGATGACAGTGAAGCGGTTTTATGTGGACGCCTCATCGCGCGGCTTGCACTCATGTAGCGTAGGTTAAGTAGCGCGGGGAGGATGATCATATTAGCATAAAAAAATGCCGAATACGGTGGCGAAAGTGTAGGTCGGATATTATATGAGTTATTGCACATCAAACGGCCCTGGGTGTGTTGTGGGTCCTTCTTCACCGTTCCATAGATCATAAAGGCCCTCGCACAATATGAATATTTTAGATCAATGAAACGCCTTCAATATTATTGAGAGTGTGCGCGGGCTTTAAGGGGTTACATGGTATTGAAAATTTTAAAAAATCTTTTTTTTTTTATCAAACAGTAAATGTCCAGAATATTTTCACAAAGTTTCTAGTCAATCGGAGTAAAACTTTAGGAAAGATTCTTTGGAAATTCCTCTCAATAGACTCGGCCGCCCGCGAGCGTCGCAGGTATATCGAGGCAGCTGCTTAGCAGGTGCGTGCAGTGAGAACAAGACTGACTTTTTCTAAGTATATATTTTGAAAAGAAACCGAAATAAGAGATATATCATAATATTCCTACCACAATAATTAACATATTATTCAGATTTAAATATTTCATAATATTCTTTCAGATAAATATTTAATTTCGATTTTTCATGAAAGATTTAAGGGATGCCCTGGACATTGTAGCTGCAGCAGGATCTTTGCTTTGTGGAGCTGGAATCGAAGACTGACTCTATTTAAGTTTTTTTTTTTAATTCTCCGTTTTAGTCCTACTTAAGACACCTAGACAGGAGGTTACAAACCTTCGCTCCTCGACGCCTGACATCGAGCAGGACACGTGGCTTAAGTACCTACTACTAATTATCATTATTAATTCGATTTTGCAGCAAATACGTATTTATGTTTTTTTTGCAATATTGAAAACTACAAAAATTAATTCATTTATTTAATAAGCTGCAATAATATGATTGTGATTTATTTACATCGTTAAATATATGAATAAATAAATATACACAACTTTTGATGAAGAATTAAATCTTTTATTATATTTTTAATGTACAGATTATCAACGGGTCATTAATGACCCTGGTAAATAGTCGTAGCAGAGGCATACAGTGAGAAAATTGCAGCATGACATTTACGTAAACATATATTTTGAAAAAAAATCTAATTTAAAAATATTTCTCATTCTTATTCCTATCACAATTATTATAATATTTTAATATAAATATTTTATTTCGATAATTTTTATATAATATATAGGTACTAAGAGCCAGCGACCACCACAGTTGCGTTATATTTTCACTGAAATATTTTCTGTAGATGTAGATACACTACATTAATTAAGTAAGAAGGTTTGGTTATTAGGATATTTAATTTCGGGGATTTTAGTAATACATGTACAATAAAATAAGTAAGTATAAATAACAAACTTGATTTTTAATACGTTTAACGGGACTATACACTCATATTAATCATTGCCAGATGCTTTTCGAGAGTCATTTCTTCCGCCAGACGCTTTGAAGATCTAAAAATAGTCATGTCATTTATTTTTTATTACTTCATTTAAAAAAAAGAGATGCGAACACTAAATGCGTGTCGCATCACTATTTGTACTATTTTCAAAATAAGCTAAACGCTTGTCCTATGTTAATAAGACTTGCTGTTTTCCTGGAATGGAGCTCGAACCATCAACCACCAGATACGTCATGGCATGTGTCATGGCCGGCGTAATGGTACATTTCGTGTACATCTAAGTTCGTCTAATTTGAGTACATCTAAAAATCGAGTAAATCTAAAAAGTACAATTCGAAAAATTTAGTACAAGTCGAATAAAATTATAAATTGTTGGCCATGGTCGCTCGACACTTTTGACTTATTTTGCTGCTAGGTATGAGACACCCTGTTTAATTTAATTTTCGACCACATCCAGTAGACACTCACCTTTATAATTACAATAAAGTTACCCAATTACGTAATTATATTAGTTTAAAATAAGAAAGCGCCATTGCGACAACAATACGTACACTGCACACGTCGAGAGCGTTCATTTAGATCACTTTCTATTACATACGGCCGAGACACCGCGGAGTTACGTGTTGGTAGTGTAACTGACACGATTTGGTGGGCGAGAGTGCGTGAGCCAGGGGCGCAGATTACAGAACCGCGTACATATCGCACCATGAGTACCTACTTTATTTTAATAACAGAAAATACTCTCCCATCCTGCGTTCCAGTACAATTCATCTTCAAGCAAGAGATTAGGGATGGGTAAAAAATATCGATATCAATATATCGATATTTTTTTGAAAAATATCGATATTTATCGTCGATAATTTTTTCCGCGATATATTAAAATCGATTTTCTTTTCGAGTATCAAATTAGTATCTTTTTCGATATTTTTTTTCCAGATACCTTTTTTTTGTCGCCAAATTTTATGTTAGGAAAAAATGTCGATATTTTTCATCGATGTATCGATATATTTTTTCCGGTGACCTTTTTTTTGGTCGCCAAAAGCTTTTTTCCCTTATTTTTATTACATTTTTTAAAAAACTATATCTAAAAATATCAATATATTTTCCTTGATTATTTTCGATACTTTTTTAAAATATCGATTCGTTATATTTTTTTAATTTACCCCTCCCTACAAGAGATCCCATACCTGGTCCGGCAGAACCTCCCGGTGACATTCTCAGATCATAATTACCTCTTGAATTCGATAGATATTTTTAAAACCAAATATGAAGTGTCGTCGTATGGTAGGCAGATACTAGAAACTCGTCCCCCTCCCTGACCATGTGCATTATATACATTACGAATCCTTTTATATTAAAGTAAAATTTAAAACTGTACGTTAAATGAGTCCGTAAAATTATCTTCCCTGTCATAACTATCATTCTTGTCAAATTGTCTTATCTTTCATTGTCTCGTCTGTGTCTTGCTTTCATTGTGGGAGATAATCAAATACAAAAAAATTAAAAAATACTATTAAGCTAAAAAGTAAAGTTTCGGGATATCGACGTGTAAAGCGTTACGAATTTCACAAGGATTCGGGTTGTCTCACATGCACAAATATAAAATAAATAGTTTAATACACTAATGCATTAACATATTTTTTTAAATTTTGGAATGCTACAATTAATGCTGTAATGCATTAAAATATTCCAACTTATCGTTTTCATTCTAATTCAATTACTTCGTTAAAGGAATAACTAAACCGAAAAGTGTTGAAGAATATTGCATTATTAACTACAAAATGATATTTGACTAAATAGACTTAAGTACCTACTCATGCTGCAATCTGTAAAATCATTTAATTTAGTTTTCTCTCTTTATCTGGTAAGAACAGTATCAAGTGCTTGTGAGTCATAGTTGACGGTAATATAAAGTGGAAATAGCAAATGAATTCTACAGTCGTGAGGCTGAGAAAGCTGTCATACTTCTTCATAAGACTTATAAATAGCCTAACAATAAACTTGTTATCAATAACAATAAACATGGAAACAGTATATTTTGCGTCTGCCCAGTCTATTTTACAGAATGAAATAGGTGGAGCCTTTAAACCTAATATGTTTCCCGTGGAAAGGGTGCAGAAACTAGTTATCAAAGTAATTTTTAAAAAGCCTTCAATATTTCCAACAACAGAACTTTTGAAAGCTTTCAATGTATTAAATATTAATGAATGTATTCAAAATCTACTCCAAACCCATAAAATACGCTTCAGCAATAAAACGTTGCTAAGTTGTATGGTGAAAGACCAAGGTCGGCTGAGAACATTGCAGTGCCCAGATTCAGGACTAGTACAGCCCAGCATCACTTTACACATCTAGGGTTTAAATTTTTTTGCCCTCCCGCGTAAATTAAAAGTGGAAGTGAATTATTCAAGACTCAAATCAAAATTAAAAGCCCACGTGAGAAAACCAACAACAGCACTGAGCATCTAAAGTTCCATCTGAATGTTTGTGAGTGATGTATAATAATAGCTGTATAATATAATGTATAAGGTGTAATAATAGTAATACTATATAAGATGATTCAGTGCGGAATGGTGCATTATGTAATAGAATATCACAATGACAATGCCCCCCAATTTAGACACAAGAAATGGTTTTTCATCTGAATTGGGTGCTTATTTATATCCATAATCGATTGTCATTTGTAATTCGCAAAGGCAGCAATATTTAAAAAAATTAAAAAAATGTTTTGAAAGCTGGCACAGAGTATGACCACCTTAAAATGTACTGCATTCTAGATTTTACGTATCCATCCCTTCCAAAATCATGTTTCTTATAAATTTATAGACTGTTTCCTATAAAATATCGAATTACGGACATAAATTAGTAATTGTCTCTGACTGCATTAATTTTTTTTATATTGCTATTACTTTATACCCCACATAATATGATATTTGAAATGGATGGAATAAAACTGTGTTTTGTAATAAAAAAATCTTATTAACTGTGTGCACTTTTGCTATTATTATACATATATTGTAGTCAATTTTTGAACAAATTTAAACATATTTTATTATTGTCGCGGTAATATAAATCTTTTTTTTTATACTTACAAAGTCAAAAGATGGTGGTCACATCTCTACAGGCTACTTATATTCTACTTTTATTTATTTTTACTTTGCATATTTTGGTAGTCGTTCATTTTTAAAAATTCCCCCATTCGATAATTATTAATTACAAGTATTGTATAATATTACACACTAGTCATAGATTATACGATCGATGCTTACAATCGTGACTAGTGCTCAAAAGACCTACTCTCTTTTTTGATATGCAAAAATATTTGTTTAAGGTTTACGATAACTATACGCTATTTAAAAAAGGACTTTTTTACTTTGCAGGTACCGAAATCAACATCATATACAGTTGCCGGCAAACTTCTTGAAATTTTTTGGCGTAGTGGGAGAATGCGCAGAAGACGAAATTTGGGTATCGTTGGTGGATAGGTAGATGCGCAAACTTCCCCCCACTACGCCGTAGAATTTCAAGATGTTTGCCGGCTACTGTATGTGGGTGTAAAAGCAAAGGCAGCAATATCGACTAAAAAAAAGTTTTCGAATGAAATCACCGAGGATTACTTATTTTAAAACGTAGAGAATTCTATATATTATGTATCTATCTTTTTGAAAATCACGTTTCCTATAAATTTATAGGCTATATATTTCCTGTAAATCTCGAATTTAGTACATTATAAAATTACAGATCCTCGATGACTACATTTTTTTTGATTTGCTGCCTTTGCTTTTATATCCCAACTAACTTGTTTGATCTCCACTAGTCGATATCAATAGTAACATATGTATTGCCATTATAAAACAATAAACATGTTTTCTTAACGTTCAACGCGTCTTCTTTGCACCAGATCGGTGTAATTTCATAAACACATACAAAAATACAAATATTTGGGGATTTAAAAAAAAAAAAAATCATAAAATACATTTTTAATTTATTAGGTAAATGTTGATACCTACATACACATCTATAAGTTCCTTAGCATAAACTCTTTGTACGAATCAATGCAAAAAAGTTTGCGGTTATCGGATCGAAAAGTGGAGTTTAACAAAATTAATGAAATACCCTAAATAATAAAATCCACCGTGCATCACGATCCATAAAAAATATAGAAAATATTATTTCATTTTTATTAATCTGTATACTGTGAATTATCTTATATCCAATAATTTTTACCCTATCATCTTGGCCTCATAAACTGGGTTATCGAGCATTCTGATCCAACTGCAACACAGCAATCTACAGAAACTAAGGTTTATCCTGATGACTTCCATTTCAAGAGCTTAGGCCCGAGTACACAGTCAATACTTAATGATTTAAAGGTTTAAGGTACGCTTTTAAAGCGTAATTTGCGGTACAAATTTACACTTTTAAGGCGTACTTTAACCTTAACATCATTTTATCAATCGAGTATTGACTCTGTTTTCGGGCCTAAGAATGATGAACAGTGCTGCGAAACTACACATTTCATTTAAGTTTTTATTTATTTATTGTGGAGGTTATCACTAGATGAACGGTGGTCGTCTCGGAAGTAGTAGTTATCTTGCGATCTTCGCAGCATCCGAAATCAGCGGTGTCGTAGAAGATGTATGAAGACTTCAGCTAGTGAACCTATTTTTTAAAATCTTTTTTAAAAAATATTTTTCAATATTTTTTTGAAAAATAAATATTTTCTTTAATATATATTTATTTATATTTTTAATTCTTTTTTTTTCAATATTTTTTTCTTTTTTTCAATTTTTTTTTAAAAAACATATTTCTTTTAATATTTTTTTATTTCATATTTTTTTGTTAAATATTTTTTAAAATCTTTTTTAAAAAATATTTTTCAATATTTTTTTGAAAAATAAATATTTTCTTTAATATATATTTATTTATATTTTTAATTCTTTTTTTTCAATATTTTTTTCTTTTTTTCAATTTTTTTTTTGAAAAACATATATTTCTTTTAATATTTTTTTATTTCATATTTTTTTGTTAAATATTAAAACATGATATTTATGTGCTAACGTCAATTTGTAATGATCTGCGGGCCTCAGTTTAGAGTCCCTAGATAGTCTTGAGCAACAACGGGGTTTTGCTTAGCATTCACGCCTCCGCGTTAATGTTAAGCAAAAAACTGTACATTACTTACCACGAATACATTTAGTGATCTCTTAGTAATACTTTTCTGTATTAAAGACCAATGTTTTAACTAGTAATATAATTTTAAAATCTTCGTGCACATTTTTCTCTGCACGTTGGGTACCTATTATTTATATATTAATCTAAATGTCTCGATAATTTTTTTTTCTCGGTGCTTAAATTGTGCGATCTCTCGCTCGCTAATCTCGCTGCTTATGAGGAAAATGTAATGCACTTTAAGAAAAATATATATGATTGGGATGGGATGGGAAAATGCACTAAAACAATTATTTTAATTACGATTTTTTTTATTTGGATTCATATTGTTTACTGTCAGAAATTTTAAATTTGGCGGTGTATTTAATAGAAAAATAAATTGAACACACTTTAGTAAATCAATTATTCATCAATATCAACGTAGATAGTAAATGATAACGAACATATTTTTGGAGTTTACACTCGATACGGGGATCTCGCCGGGACGGTAGTCGTCCATCCCGGAAAAATCAATTACACAAATACGGATGGAATGCACGTACATTTATAAAAAAGTCAATACAACTAAAAAAAAACTATTCACAAAAATCTCCAAACCGCACACGTATCGGAGAAATAACATCGCGCGATGTATAATCACAATTTAAAAAATCAGTCGACTACTCCAACCGTCTTATCATTAGTCAGGGGAGCGCGCCTTCGCGACAGCCACCGGCGCCACTCGAGATTTCTTCTATTTGTACATAAGTTAAACTCCAGTCTCGGCCCGAGCCGCGTCACTCGAGGAACTACACACTACGACTAACTCTATTCTATTCAGTCACGCGCGCAGGACGTAGTCCCGCTGGACCTTCCACAGCATGAGGTCCAGCGAGGCCCGCGAGTCCTCCAGCGGGCAGTGGCCCTCGGCGGCCTCCTGCACGGGCCGGTCCAGGTGCAGCTGCGCCAGCTGCCGCAGCGAGCGGCGGAAGGGCAGGCCGCGCGCGTGCGGGAAGCTCACCGACGTGTCCACCACGCGGCCGTGCAGGACGCGGAGCGCGCGCAGGTCGTTCTCCAGGCCGTGCCCCACCAGGATGGTGTCCGCGTCCAGCAGCCCCAGCAGGTCGCTCTGCACGTCCCGCAGCGTCTTGGTTGCCGCGCGCAGGTCGCACGCCCGGATGCCCGAGAAGCGGGTATTATAATCCACGACCGGCAGGTCCGGCAGCACGTACGTGGAGTACACCGGCCGCCCGTCCGCGCCCACCACCTCCAGCCGCGCGGCCTGCAGCCCGCCCGCCGTGAAACACATTTCACAATCCAGCGCCAATACGCGGCGTCGGGGGCTGCCGGGGTCGCGGGCGGCCGTCCTCACGTAGCCGTCCAGGGGCCCGTTGCGGCCGGCGCACGTGCCGGACCACACGTGCAGGGGCGCGCGCGCGCAGCCCGGGGCCTGCAGGGGGCTCCCGCAGCAGGTCCACACCCAGCCCGGGCTGTCGGCGGGGTGAGCGCCGCGGTTCCGGCGGCCCCAGTGGTATCGGCAGCGCTCCCTGGTGAGATATTCTCCGTCCGCGGTGAGGCGGAACTCCCTGGAGCAGCGCACGCAGCGGCGCTCCACGCTGGCGGGCGCGCGCTCCTCCTCGCTGTCGGGCCCGCTGTCCTGCGAGTGCGGGCTGGAGCTGCCCGAGCCGCGCCCGCTGTCGTCCTCGCGGGACCAGCTCGCGCTCTTGCCTCCGGGGACGAATTCCCGAGCGTTGACGTCGAATCTTCTCGGCGTCTGGGCGAAGTCGACGGCGTTTATGATCGCCTTTAAAGGTTTCGTCTCGCTTTCCACGGGATAACCCAGAGCCGACAGCTGGTCCGGCGTCAGCACGTACCGCCGGAGGTATCCGGCCAGCTCCTTCTCGGTGACCTTCATGGCCAGGAAGCGCGGCAGCGGGCCGGGCGCGGCGGCGGGCGCGGGGGGCGCCGCGGGGGCGGGGGCCGGGCGGGGCGCGGGGGCGGGCGGGGCGGGGCGGGGCTTGTGGCGGCGCCGCCGGGCGCGGGAGGACGCCGCGCTGTCCCCGGACGGGGAGGCCCCGCGGGCGCCCTCGGAGCCGGCCTCGGAGCCGCTGCCGCTGGATCCGGCGCCGCCGCTGTCGCCGCGGTCCGGAGGATGGTGCTTGTCTTTACAAAAGAAACGTCACTCTGTTAGCATGTCGTAATGTTAGCGTTCCCGCCACCAGACCGCTGACGCAATATCCCGCGCGGACCCGAGTCGAGCGCGCGGATATTGTTTCAGAGCGGACAAACTAAGCCTAAATGGCCCGAGGGCCGAATGTTAGTCATCCGCGACTGCGGAGAGTGTTAGCGGCGGTCGAGCGGTGCGCGTGATCGGTACCGTAGCTTCTTACGAGCTACTAATTCCGCTATTATTAATATTACTTATTTTATGCCCTTTACAAATTGTAAAAATCGAATTATAGTTAGAATACGCGAAACGGGAATACCATTTAAATACTTCCAATTCCAATTGTTAATTCGGATAAGAGATATAACAATTTTAAAGGGGTTAGCGGCGTATTCGCCTCGTATATCAAATGCGGTTCGTGCGAAATAGTGAGCTGGTAATTAATACATTTTAAGGTACAACTTATAACTGTTTCAAATGGAACAGGCTCGCGAAATCGCATTCGCGCGGTACATAGGGACCGACAGATTTTAAATTAAAATTTTGCTTATACGGAAGTGTTAATACATCGCCGATAAACATCGTAGAAAATATCGTAAATTAAGTTTTAAAAATCATTGTTTTCGAGAGAAAATCCATTATCAAGAAGCCAGAAGCGCTTCGACTATTTTTGTAACGAGAGATCGAAACAGAGGTCAGCGCGTGACGTGTTAAATCTCGTCCGAATCCGATGGCCATCCGCCAGAACGACATCCGGGGACTGGCCCAGGAGTGGGAGTATGAATGGGCCAACCCGGCTATTTGTAAACTTCGTTTCGAGTTATGACATGTAAACATAAGAGAAACGGGTGAAAATCTTCATTTGATTAGGCGCAAATCCACTCGCAACCACCGTTTCACGTTGTATATTATTTTATTTAAATCTAATTTTTTGTTTACGGGTTTTCTTACAGTCATTGGAAACGCAGACAGAGCCTTAGCCAATTGTACAGAACCTCGGCCAATTACAGATAACCCTAATTTCGCAGGAATAAGTACAATATAATGTGTTGGTTAGGTATTAATTAATTCAAGTAGGTAATCAGTTAGTAAGATGGTGTGTGTATGTGTGTGTGTGCATGCACGCGCAGGGAAAATGCGAGGAAAATATGTCACCTCGCAAGTTTATCCCTAACAGTTAGTATGTATCTGGTATTACGGAATATGCTACATATTAACCAGCATTTATTATTATAGTTTCATATCTGCACGGTACTTTTCATTAAAATGTCAAGTATTTTTCTTTGACTGACTGAATTATTTAAACACATTTCTTCGTCTCTTTTTTTTTCAAAAGGTTTCTTTAAAATTGAAAGATACAAACAGATTATTTTTATATTTTAACGTTCGCTACATGTATCACATTTGATCTAATATCTAATTTTTATCCTTTTTTAGAAGCAATCTCATTCTTAACAAACAACCATAAAGCCTCATTTTCGCTATTAAAAATGGAAAATTTCAGATCCGACGCAACACGACAAAGCGACCATTAGTCAGTGGCTTCATCATCGGAGAAGTCGAAGGATTGCGAGTCCCGCACGATTTCAGTGACTCAGTGTGACATCAGCCGTGATTCACGGCATATCGCCCGACAAAAAACCCGGCACAGCGGAACTCTTTATTACATATTATTTCATCGCGGACACGGCGCGCAGATACCATAACATACCAGGCAAAAGAGTCACTTCAACGGGTGAAAGTAAGGCGAGCCGAAACCGGAAACCGCCGAGAAATCATTCAAGTGATCTGATAACAATTTCTTTCGAACTGTCATTCAATATTATGGCGGTCTGCGCGAACGGACATGGCGAACGCGCCCGGCGAGGCGTGGGAACACCAGCACCAATCAGGAATGCTGATGGTGGTGTTCCTGGAAACGGTGATGCGCTGCAAAGGTCCGGCAAATTTACTGCTGGGTAGGAAAATGAGATACACGAGATTGAAACTTCTCCACACCTCGGCCATAATCATCCTCTGACTAATTGAAAAAAAAATCAAATGGCCTTAAAGACTTCTTTAGTGGAATGCGCAGACCACCAAAATATATAAACATGAACCAACTTAAATTTCTTGTTATTCCACGACTGGTTCCAAGCCGTTTGATTTAGTTAAAAAGTACTACTACGAGCTTTTAATTTTATAACAATTATGAAAAGTCAATCTAAATACTCTTATATGTATAATGACTTAGTAAATAGTCGCGCTGTATCACAAAAATATGTTTTTACTTGAAGAGACTCAGTTTGGAACGAAATTCGTTTAGAAAAAAAGATCTATCGTAAGAAATATGTTTACTAAATGGGATTTAATTAAGTAAGAATAAATACTTATTACTGCATTATAAATGTGT
>JADDOH010017887.1:0-20277 GCA_016648135.1 Agrypnia vestita
TACCGTCATGCGACGGAAAAGCTCCAAAGGCGAAGAATATTTGATAATTTATTTTCTCGATAATACAAGAACTAAAAAAAAATACATGAGTATGATTACAGACAATGATAGATACTCTAAGGGCCATAGTCTCCGGCCACCCGCCGGAGGTCTACGAAGGACTGACATGCTCGCCTAGGACGTGAGCCTCTTTTATACAATTTACGAATAAAGGAGTCTTGGAATGCGGCTGTGTGAATGCGGCTGTGTGAGTGTGAAGAAATCGTCCGAAATGCCGATGGTGCAATGACCTGCCGGTCGCGCGGGTGTTGCTCGTGCCTCTATTTGCTTATGTGACATTCCTTGCCACTGTGTGTGTGGCCTAGATTGGTGGTTTTCTGCATTGTGGTATGAATTTCGCACTCTTAAAAATCCAAAAAAGGTGCCGACAACCAAAAGTGATCGTTTTAGTACCTTTGTATTAATCAAATGGAAAAAGTAATTAAAAAAATATATAAAGGTATTACGATATTAGTGTACAAAACGCTTATTAGGCCAAAGCTCACGTACGCAGCTAAAACGTGGGTACTAACTAAGAGGAATGAGCGAGCACTGGAAGCGAGCACCGGTTCTAGAAAATGGACTTTGGCGCAGACGTTACAACAATGAGTTCTATACTCTATTCAAACGTCACAAAATTTATAAAACTGGGAAGATTTCGGTAGCTGGGTTATGTGGAGAGAATGTCCGAGCACCAAGCACCAAAGTCCCTGCTGAACTCAAGGCCAATAGGGCGAAGGAGCTTAGGAAGGCCAAAATTAAGATGGAGTGACAACGTCCTCAAAGATATCTCTGCCTTAGAGCTTCGAAACTGGAGAGAGCTGGCATTAGACCGAGATGAGAAGAGGAAAATTATTGAGGAGGCCAAGACCCACCAAGGGTTTTAGTGCCAAGAATGATGATAAAGGTATTACGATTTATTAGATGCTTTGGCACAAAGCAAAATAAATGGCAAATTTAAAGACAAGGTGAATGGTATCGGTAACTATGGTTTTCCGAATACGCAACAAACTCATGTTAAATAAATTTGAAGCAACTGTACTACTCGCAACGAATCGGTTAAAAAGTAATTAATGGGTAATTAATGTTGATCACGATTTATGGTCCGAGTATTTTAAGCGAGCGCTGAGTGCTGGACGCAAGTGATATATTGTCTCATTTGTTTTGATTTATTAGAAATAATAAGAAACATGTTTTCTTGCGGTACCCAACAACCACACTCACTAGTAAGTTAGAGGAAGACTGAGTATACACAGTCTTCCTCAAACTTCTGCCCAAATTCTTCCCATACTTGCGTTTTTGCGGCTGCCACTGTGGATTTAGCCCTTTTTTTATGTAATCCTCGTAGTTACTTTTCTGTACTACATAAATATATTTTTTATTAATTATATTAAAAATAATATTTTGTTTTATTTATTTAAAAAGAAAAAGGTTAAAAGAAAAATAGTACATTGTCACGTGGCTGTGGGAGGTAATGTGGGAGGTAAGAGAAAACAATGAAAATGAATTAACAATTTATTAATTATTCCAACAATTTCACAGTCACTGGAGTTAAATTAAAACACTTTTTGTATCCACACTATTTCGCAATCAATAACTCGTCTGTGAAAAACTTTATTATCGCTTGCTAGAATATTCTGTTTAAATATGCTAGTAATTTTTTCACCCCGTATCTGTCGCTTCGATTGATCTGCGCGTTGGTAACACTGCAGTCGGTTTTGTCGCTGGTTATGTAGCGTCGCGTCGGTTGAAAGTTGAAACAGCAATAATGCGCCGCGGCACTGGCTCCGCTTTTTATACAAAACACATTGGTTTTTTGAACCTTCGAGATTATTTTAAATGTTTCAAGTGCTTGCCAGAATGTTCCCGTCTGTTCATGTCGTCTCCCGAATGTTGTAAAGAATTCAAGAGTGTTGAGGGCATTCCATAGTTTTATATTACTGATGTTGCATAATTTTTCTGAATTCAGTCATCACGTTACATTATAAATGAAAAGGGTAACAATGTATAAATAAACGTGGTCAGTAGAATGGGATTTGTGTCCACAAACATAACTCGATGACACATTTAGTGATTGCTAAACCAGACGAGGAACCGACGTGGCATGTCTGTCTCGTCCGCCGGCTTCGATGACATGCGGTAATTTGGTGAGAGACAGCTGATGCTTTGTCAACTGGACTCGAGAGCGATGTTCTGTGTCCTGAAATAGTCGTCAACAATTCTAAACACATTAAAGTGTTTCTATTTCAATTCAATACTTGAAATACAAGGCAGAAATTCTATTGACAATAGATAGTGCCTGTCCAAGACCTTGGGTTTTTAATAAAAGTTTTTCTCACTACGATACGCGAGTTACCCTACAAAATAATTTTTCATCTTTTACCTGTGAAAATCTTAATATAAGAGGCATTCCATCGTCACGGGTGGAACATTTTTGTAGTAAATTGTCAAAGATATTAATATACCTGCCCGATCTCTGAGATCCCAAACACTATTCCACACAAAGGACTATCTAGAATGCTAAACCAGTACAAGGTCACGTCATGTAACCCCAACATCGACATATTTCACATGACACAACCTCAATTTAAGAAAGAAATTATATCACTCCTGACCGAAAATAATTTGAGCGTGTAAGACGGACTCTTCGGGAATCAACCTAAACAATTTTTTTTATTGCCACAAAGACGCGGGTGTACATTTTTTGACATGGTTGACCTGGGAGCCTACGTGCCTATTATGTCATGCGGAGATTGTTCATCTTGTAGTTGCATATTGTACTATACTGCCCTTCCAAGGAAGAAGGCAATAACTACATTTTGCAAAGTTCTGAGATAATTGGAGTTTTATGTTTTTTGAGTTTTTTCGCCGTAAGTTGAATTTTTTTGTTATTTTTTTCAAATATTTTAATGTAAAATTACGTCAAAAATAAGATAATACCTGAATGAGACGTACAATTATTGAATTTAAATATTTACATCAATAAAATCCTTCTACCTTAGAATCTGCTTCAATGATAGAGTAAACTTTCTTAGAAACAAGGCAGTAAGTAAGTACTTTCTGCATTGTTTCTAAGAATCTTTGAAGTTTGCTCTATTCAACTAGGCACTCATAGGATATTTAAAATCAGGATTCAATAAAAAAATATTTATTTGGTATAACAAAGGTACGTGATTCTTTAGAAAATTAATATTTTCTTTATTATTAATAATTAGATACATGTATAGCAATGGTAATGTAGAAATGGTTTATCTAAACCATATGATTTTTTTTAATACAATTGTATCCCGATCAAGAGGCCATGGGCTCTGCAACATGTTGATATTTTTTAATACAAAAGTGGTGAAAATTAATTAATTACATTTGATTTTAGTTTTTTTTTTGCGTTTTTTATCCACCAAACTCAAAATTTAGATCTTGAACATCATCAACACATCTTGAACAGAGTCATACATCTGATTGACAAGAGATAATCTATTTGAACTTGGAATTATCGGCATTTCTTCATGGTGTAGCGTTTGTTTTGTCAACGCAATGTTTAAATCATTAGTTTCCACAAATGTAAAATTTTCGATTTAAGTGATATCATTAATTTCCAGTCAACGATCCGATAAGTTCTCCGAAGATACATAATAATCGACATCATCCATTTTGGTGTCAATATTCTCAAAATAATTTGATGCTGAAAGAAGGAAGGCGTTATTAGATTTTTAACGTAAAAAAAAAAAAAAAAAAAAAGATTCGAAGTATACAAAATATACGAGCATTAGATTATTAATAATCAAGGTGGTATAATAAAATTATAGTAACAATATTTTTGACATAAAATTAATTAATTCTATATATTTAAAATTGTAATACGTCATCACAAATTCAAAATAAAATATTATTCATAAATAATATTATTAGCAATTATTTTAATACTTACAGTTTTGTAAAGGAATTTGACCGTTTGGTGAATTTTTTCATTTTGCATTTCCAGCGCCATTTTAACAATTTGTTTTGTTTTTGACGACATTTTAAGCATTTATTAATAAAAATTATATCAGTATCAATGTAATACCACTAATAACATATACTTGTATGGGTTTTTAGGGCTAATAACAATCTATCACCGCCGTACACTCGATCAGAATTGATCAGAATGCTATGATTATTTTGACAGATCGATAAACATGAAGTTGTCAACAATTTAAATATGATATATTTCTTAGCAAAAAAGCAGCAACTACAGAAGGTATCTGCATTTACTGCCAATTAGCTAAGAAAATCACATTTACTACTCTTTTGCTAAGATTTTAGTGTTGTTTTTGTAGATAACCATTTTTTTCTTATCAGTTTTTTCCAGTTTTTTTTAATAAAAATGCCTGTTGAGTAAGATATTATGAAAATTAACAAAATTATTCACCAGATGGCATTCATAACTACATTTTGAATTTTTTGTTAGTTACTGCCTTGTAGCATGGAAGGGCAGTATACTTATATTGTATATTGTATTAATGTTTTACTGTTAAATGTAACTGTACTAATCACCTTGTCCTAAACGATTATCTGTTAGGTTCATTCTGACCTGTCGATAGTCTTTAAATTAAAAATAAAAGTAAAATAAAAAATATGTTAAATTTTTACCAAATAAAGAAATTTGTAATATTTATTTTTGAAGAATGCAAGTTATTCTATCTTTAATCAATAATTGAGCAACAGAATAAAAGCCCTATTTTATTTTATTTGGAGATAATACTGATACATAAAAAATATGTTAAATTTTTACAAAAATAAAGAAATTTGTAATATATATTTTTGAAGAATGCAAGTTTTTCTATCTTTAATCAATAATTGAGCAACAGAATAAAAGCCCTATTTTATTTTATTTGGAGATAATACTGATACATAAAAAATATGTTAAATTTTTACAAAAATAAAGAAATTTGTAATATTTATTTTTGAAGAATGCAAGTTATTCTATCTTTAATCAATAATTGAGCAACAGAATAAAAGCCCTATTTTATTTTATTTGGAGATAATACTGATACATAAAAAATATGTTAAATTTTTACAAAAATAAAGAAATTTGTAATATTTATTTTTGAAGAATGCAAGTTATTCTATCTTTAATCAATAATTGAGCAACAGAATAAAAGCCCTATTTTATTTTATTTGGAGATAATACTGATACATAAAAAATATGTAAAATTTTTACAAAAATAAAGAAATTTGTAATATATATTTTTGAAGAATGCAAGTTTTTCTATCTTTAATCAATAATTGAGCAACAGAATAAAAGCCCTATTTTATTTTATTTGGAGATAATACTGATACATAAAAAATATGTTAAATTTTTACAAAAATAAAGAAATTTGTAATATTTATTTTTGAAGAATGCAAGTTATTCTATCTTTAATCAATAATTGAGCAACAGAATAAAAGCCCTATTTTATTTTATTTGGAGATAATACTGATACATTCTTCTGTCACGGTTGGGACAAAAAAAGACATCCATTTAGTTATAAGAAATGTTTGTCAAAAGCATTTTTTGTTTTATTTATGTTCTGTTGCTCAATTATTGATCAATGATAGAATAAGTTGTGTTCTTCAAAAATAAATATTATAAATTGCATATATATTGTAAAATTATAACATATCTATAAAAATTTACTAGAAAAATGTCCTACCCATGACGACAGAACTTCATAAACTGAAGAGCATGCAAAGTAGCCGAAGCAAAAATGGTGTGTCATGATAGAAGATTATGGCGTTCTATCCACTCTACCTACCGCTGCTGGAACGTCATGAATTTTAGTTAGTTAATTAGTTTTAAGATATTAGTAGTTAATTAGTAGTTAATTAGTTTTAAGATATATATATTTTTTCGAAAGTACATGAAATTCTCGAATGTCATGACTTTTAGTTAATTAGATTTAAGATATATATATATATATATTCTCGAAAGTACACGAAATTCTCGAAATACGCATCAAACTAAGCTTGTGCTATAAAAAAATAGATTATCGGGCACTAGATTACTTGTCGAATATCATTATCACAACTACCAGACCACCAAGCAAAGCAAACTTAAAACGTTACAAAATCCGCTATCCGCTTCAATGATTCGAAATCGTTAAAAATAAATTGTGTCCAAAATTTTGAATTAATTCTAGATAACAAACTCATAAACTTTCCAGTGAATTTTAATTTAAACTAAATTGAACTCTGTATGCACACACGTAGAGTTAAGTTTTTCAATGATTCGAAATCGTTAAAAATAAATTTTGTCCAAAATTTTGAGATAATTCTAGATAATAAAATCATAAACTTTCCAGTGAATTTTAATTTAAACTAAACTAAATTGAACTCTGTAATGCACACATGTTGAGTGAAGTTTTTCAGCTAATATTGATATTCTCCAGCTTTGAAGCAAAAAAACCCTCTAAGCATGTCCTTTCGTTAATCGCCAAAATTACTTAGCAGATTTCCACCATACATGCGGCACATATTTATAACTAATAATCAACATTGCCAACTTCATAGATTGGTAAACGATTGATTATCAGCACCGTTGATTGCTGAATATCAACATAAGCTGAAAATTTACTGGAAACTTTATGATTTTATTATCTAGAATTAACTCAAAATTTTGGGCAAAATTTATGTATGACGACTTCTAATCATTGAAACGGATAACTTAAAATATCTTGTAACGTTTTAAAGTTGCTTTGCTTGTTGGCCTAGTAGTTATGATATTCGACAAGTAATCTAGTGGCCGAGATAAGAGTCCCGTTCCAGTAAACTGGCAAGTTTACTGGAACGTACACAATACACAAGTTTAGTTCGTAGGTACGTAAGTAGGTTCCCAGGTAGGTAGGTATGTTCCCAGAGGTAGGTAGAGTGGATAGAACGCCGTAATCTTTTATCTTGACACATTATTTTTGCTTCGGTTACTTAACATGTTCTACAATTGTTGAGGCTTTTAGGCCATCTTTTGGGGCCATCCCCAAATATTTGTAGTGTCTTATCATACAAGGTTTTTCGGGGACGCCCTTTATTCCTGCTACCTTCAACACTCGCCTCATATATTTTCATCATGAAGTTTCCCAGCAATGGTATGCAGAGTAGATAGAAGGCCATAATATTCTATCTTGACACATTATTTTTGCTTTGGATACTTAACATGATCTACAGTTGTTGAGGCTTTTAGGCCATCTTTTACGGCCATCCGCCAATATTTGTAGTGTCTAATCATACAAGGTTTTTCGGGGACGCCCTTTATTCCTTCTAACTTCAACGCTCGCTTCATATATTTTCATCACCATCTTTTCCTCGCTACGTTCCACACGACCAAACCCTCTTAGCGGTCCATTCGTTAGTCTATCTAAAAAGTTTAAAAGATTTTTTATTTATTTTTATTTATTTATTTAACAAAACATTTCATTAAATTACATTACAAATATAATTATACAATAATAATTTATCATACAATCATATGATAAAATATGTAACTACCCAACTAGGCTGGCCTGTTTTAGGGCAAGTTACATATTTCATTTTAAAACACAATATTTGAATAAAGGTACTCATTAGTATATATAATTAATTAATGATTTAAAGTTCAAGTTAATTAGTACATTATAAAAATTTAAATTAGATTGATACAATACAAATATTTTAATTAAATTAATACAATAAAAAGTTAAATTAGATAAATACATTATATAAATTAATACATTAGTCTAACAGTAGTTTTCCAAATAAGATAATTAGATAAATACATTATATAAATTAATACATTAGACTAGAAGTAGTTTTGCAAATAAGATAATTAGATAAATACATTATATAAATTAATACATTAGTCTAACGGTAGTTTTCCAAATAAGATAAAAAATTTATAAATATTCAAAACGAAGAAGAGAAAAAAAAAATGATTGTATTAGGTACTTTATTTTCAGCTAATATAATAACCATATTACTTTTTTTTGCATCAAAATAAGAAAAAATATGAGTACTTATATTAGGTCCTTACATATGAAATTGGCGTTTTGCCGTACTGGCAAATTTGATCTCAAATATCTTCTCTTTGGTTAGGAATTCCAAATCCAAATTTATACAGCTATTTACTCGTGTATTTTTGTTTTGAAAATTATAATTCATTTGTTTTTTCCTCAACTGTTTTTTTCTTTGCGTCACTCAGTTTACAAAATGAAAAACTTGAAATATCGCGTTATTTACGAGTACGAGTTCCACCGTGGCACCAGTGCTGCAGAAACGGCTCGAAGGATTAATGATGTGTATGGCGACGGTGCCGCAAAAGAAAACACAGTGCGTTTTTGGTTCCAACGTTTTCGTTCTGGAAATTTCGACCTGCAGAACAAGCCCCGTGGACGGCCGGAGACCAAAGTTGATAATGAAGAATTGAAGGCTATTGTGGAAGCGGATCCATCGCAAACCACATCCGAGTTAACTGCAGGCTGCGGTGTTAGTGATAAAACTGTTTTAATCCACTTGAAGCAAATTGGTAAGGTGAAAAAGCTTGAAAGGTGGGTACCTCACGAATTGAGTGAAGCAAATCAACAAACGCGCGTTGACTGCTGCGTTACTCAACCGGCACAATAATGAAGGGATTTTAAATCGAATCATTACCTGTGATGAAAAGTGGATCCTGTACGATAATCGGAAGCGCTCATCCGAAGCGCTCGTCAGAAAATTGACTCCAGAAGAGTTACTTGTGAGCGTTTGGTGGACTAGTACTCGTGTCGTTCACTACAGCTTTCTTAAATCTGGCCAGACGATTACGGCAGATGTCTATTGTCAGCAATTGCAAACCATGATGGAAAAGCTAGCTGCTAAACAACCGAGGCTGGTTAATCGCTCTAGGCCACTGCTGCTTCATGATAACGCTAGACCACACACTGCACAACAGACGGCTACCAAATTAAAGGAGCTTCAATTGGAATGTCTAAGACATCCACCGTACTCTCCGGACCTTGCCCCAACAGATTACCATTTTTTTCGAAATTTGGATAACTTCTTGCAAAGGAAAAAATTCAACTCCGATAGGGCAGTCCAAACCGCCTTCAAAGATTTTATTGATTCCCGTCCGAATGGTTTTTTTAGTAAAGGGATCGATGAATTACCTATGAGATAGCAAAAGTGCATAGACAGCAATGGTACATACTTTGATTAAATAAATATATTATAATAAAAAAAAATCGGCTTTATGTTCCTCCCATACTAAACGTCAATTTCATATGTAAGGACCTAATATAATTCAACGCATTGACAAAAATTAAAAATGAATTGCGTACAATTCGAAAATGAACAAGTTCCCAGTTAAGCCGGTAAGCCGGTAATATTTTGCAATACGATCAGGCCGCTAATTCTATGAATTTTATACCCTAGAACATCAAAATGTATGCAAATTGTGAAAAATAATAATTATGAACCCAATTTAAATTTATCTGACCGGTCGTAATTTTGCGGATTTGAATTTTCATCTGTAAATAATCTAGGTCACATTAAAATTGCGTTTTTGGCTGCATTTTATAATTGCGTCGTGTTTATCAAATTTTAATTAGTAATTCTCATTGACGTCTCTTTGATCCCAGCTGATGTGGTAATTAACAAGAAATAATTGGAAATGCTGTAAATGTTATGAATTTGGAATATATATTAAAATTTATAACCAAATTTATTAATCAATTAGAAAGACGCAAAGAAAAATAAAAAAAAACGAAAAAATATTTGGCTGTTACCGGGATTCGAACCACGGACCTCCTCCTATCCGGGACAGGCGCGTTATCCTATTACGCCATAGCAGTCATTTATTAATTGATTAACATATATTATCCATTTTATCTCATTATCAATTGATTAAAATATATTATAGAAGGAGATCCGTGGATTGAATCCCGGTAGCAAATATTTATTCGTTTATTTGATATTTCTGTATGTCATTCTAATTGATTAATAAATTTGGTTTTAAATTTCACAGAAGTTTGTTCTGATAAAATTGAATCTTCACAATAAGAATGTGTTTTTGAATATAATATTAAAATTTATATGTAAACATGACGTAACTAAATTAAGTCTTTAATAAGTAACGTTAACATAATATTTCATACGATACTGTAATATAATCAGTGTAATGCTTATCAGACGAATATCCTGAAATCATCCAGAAGATGGATGCCTTCTCCTTACTCCTTGTTTGTTAAGATCAATTACAGAAATCTCACAGAGATGAAGATTTTTATATGGGAAACATGGAAGTCTTTATAGGGCGGACCAGGGCTAAGACCTGTATTAGCTGTAATAAATTATTAACTACTTATTGATCTGTGATATTTTTATATTTATGTATTTTATCATTTATTATTTTTCATTTTTATTTTTTTTTTAAATTTTTTTTATTTTTTTAAATTTTATTTTTAAAAATAGAGATATGAACATGGAATACGTGTCACATCAATATTCTTACTATTTTAAAACTAAGCTCAACGCTTGTGCTATGAAAATAGGACTAACTTGCTAGTCTGGAGTGAGGTTCGAACCCGCGACCTTTGGATCACGAGGCGAGTGTCCTAACCACAAGACCAACAAGCTGCTACTCAATTCATTTCATTATTAATTAACCTTAAAAAGTGTACTAAGTGTATTATATGTTATCAAAAAAAAAAAAGATTATTTTATTTGTATATATCTACTTTTATATGAGTATTTCACCTACATGTATCAGAAATACCTTTCCATCGTCAGGATGTTATAGCACCCTTACGATGGAAAGGTATTTCTGAAATATGTAGGTGAAATACTCATATAAAAGTAGATATATACAAATAAAATAACCAATATTTAAAAAAAAATTCAATCTGCAATGTTGCTCAATCAATTGAAAAAAATATATAATCATATTCAAATGCTCACAAAATACTCAAACTTGTACTCTCATATCACTAAATGACCATCTATTAGGGTCATCAATGACCTGTTGACGGTCTGTATGTTAAAAAATAAAATAAAATAAAATATAATTATAATGAAACGTTTACTATTTTCACGATAGGAACATCCACACGTTATCAAATTTTTGAATCAGTTTTATTCGTATATTCGAATGGACTATGCTAGAGACATCTATGGTCCTTCTTATGACAAAATAAACATTGATGTCGCAGCTGGTAAAGATACCTCTATATTTTTGAAATTGAATATTAAAAGCAATATTCCATAAATGTCTCAAGCATAGTCCATTCAAATACACGAATGAAACTGATTTAGAATATATTATGTACAAGATTTTGATAATATATGGATGTTTCTACGGTGGAATTCATGATCGTTGCATTGTGTAAAGTGATCACTTCAGCCATCTCATGTAGGTCATAAGCCTTGGGACACCCTATAAAGACTTCCATACACGTTCCCATATAAATGTAAATTTCCATATAAATAAATAGCTTCGACTTTTTTCTTTCTTTTTTAGGGACCTTACACGAAATTACGATGGACGAACGACGGACGGGTAGACAGACAGACGGACGGACAGACGACTAAATTATTATAATAGGGATGGGATCATTATCAACAGTATCAAATCAGGCTGTTTTCTATGCCTACTGCACGAAGGCCACCCCAAGTATATTCCATTGTTCACTGCTTGGTATTTCTGCAGAATTTGATGATTTCTGGTTTAAGGGTTAGGTTTTGATAGATTCGTTCATTTTTATAACATTATAAAAATATGTATATTTATCATTATTAAATTTAAGCGAATACCTTGTTCCTTCGATACGACATTACGTTCCAAATAAACTATATAAGATAACAATAAATTATTTATGGTTTATTTTAAATTTGTTTATCATAAATTACTAATAACTCCACACTAGGTAAAACTTGTTCTGGAGCCGTTATTCTCAATTAAGAGTTACGCAATTGTACCTAGTTGTAATAAATAACAGTAGAGAAATAGAAAAATAAAAATAAATATAAAAGCAGGATAACATAGATATCATAGAAGAGTAATAAATAACAGTAGAAAGAAAAAGGAAAGTAAAAATAAAAATATAAGCAGAATAACAATTTAGTAGTAGATAGAAACAAAAGATTTAATGAATCTAAAAGAAAAGAAAATATTTTAAAGTGAAGATTAAAAATTTAAGTAGTGACAAAAATAAATAACTATATGTATAAAAGTACACTTAAATTAAATATAGCAGATTTGCCAATTCAGAGGTCAAGCGTGGCCCCTAGATTCATGTCCAGTACTTTTCCTATTGAATAACTTTAATTTGTTCAACAATGTGGTCTGTCCAATGCCATTTAATTTTCTTTGCGTTTTATTTTTGTTTTTTGAATGCGAACGAAAACTCTTTCTAGTATGTAGTATAGATATTTTATATAATAAAATCCATCTAATAAATAAACATTTAGATTCTTTTCGATTTGTATCTATTATACATATTCAGTATGTATTTTTTTTCATTACCCATAAATCGGCGTTTATTGGACTTGATACATACACACATAATACACATATATATGTATAGGATAATATGTAACAAGCCTTTTGGCCACTACCTACATTGCTAGATATATAGAAATACCTGTTCTGAGGTAGGTAGATTTTTAAAAATCTTTTTACCTCCTTAGATCGATATCTAATATTTATTTTGAAAAAGTACAATCAGTTAAAATAAAGAGTAGAAAATAAAAAAGTAACATGTGAGATGCAGAAAAAAATGGAAATGCAAAGGATATTTCTACATCTCTTATCAAAACAGTGTCTTTCATATGGATCCACAAAAGAAGTGGCAGGCATTACATTATGGCATAAAAGTAAAAAAAAGAAAAATAAATAGAAAGAACGTAATTTGGTAAAAAGATAAATAAAATCACAAAAATTATACATACAGAAAGTTTTAATTACTCATTTTGTTGTACACATATTTGTTTTTTTTTTTGGGTCGCAATCCTAGGATTACTTGGTTTCTTCCTCTCTGTCACCTAACAGCCTCTTCATTTCTTGGTGGCTGCTACAGCGCACATCTCCGATAATCTGGCCTATGTAGCTTATTTGCTGTCATCTGCCAAAAACCCCATAGATCAAATGTCACAAACCTATAAAAGTGTGCATCTACAGAAAATATTTCAGGTTTGATACTAACTTCTGACTTTTAGTCTATAATCCTTGTCTAACTCACACATCCGGTATGCGGGTACCTCAATCTGTCTGCATTACGTGTAACTGCGGTTAATATGGAATAGGGAAGTAATATATATTTATGTAAACCACGTTACTCGTGATAAAACCTATCTCCCTCCATTATCCCCGCCCACCACATTAACCTACTGTATTTATTTTGAGAACACAATTCAGAATTACGTAGTAACTTATAGTACGAGTAATGTCTGGCCAGGAGTCAGGTAGAATACAACTCATCTGTCTGGAGTCCCCATTACAATGCCAATACACACACACTTGAACGCATCCAACACAAATTTCTACGTTACTTTAACTATCGATTTCACATCCCATTTGAAAATATCAACAACACAGGATTACAAATTTTTACTGGATTATTGCCACTATCCAGCAGGAGGGTTTTATCTGATTTGATTTTACTCTACAAAATCATTAACTCGCTTTTTAACACCCCTGATATTCTGTGTTTTTTATGTTGCATGCGCCTGAAAGAGCTACACGAATACCTACACTATTATATTGCAACAAAACTAGAATCAACATACGTTTTAACTCTCTTGTACCCAGACTGCATAGGCTAGGCAATACCTATGCGCATATGCTGATATTTTTAATTCCAGTTTAGCAAAATATAAAGATTCCCTAATAAAAGCTCTACACCCTGCCGTCCTGAATTCATAATGCAATCACAAACAAATTATTTCTTAGATTTCTACACTACAAATCACAAATTAATTTTTATTTCAACTATCACAGATATTATTATACTTACTCAAGTTGTTGTATGTATGTACTCAAGTAAATGTACATGTATTGTATTTTGTATTATGTATATGTAACCATGTATGTTTTTTTACTTGCATTAAGTTAATTATTTATCAAATTTTTTAATTACATTTTGCTGACGGTTTTTATTTTTTTTAAATATTTACTCATGTTGTAAAAGCCCCTTGGGCGTAAATAAATAAAAAAATATTTAAAAAAAAAAGTTTCAACAATAAGCTCTGTACTCCGCTTAAGGAGTTAAACGTCACAAAATTTATAAAACTGTGAAGGCTTCGGTGGCTGGGTCATGGGGAGAGAATGGCCGAGCATCAAGCACCAAAGTCCCTGCTGAACTCAAGGCCAATAGGGCGAAGGAGCTTAGGAAGGCCAAAATTAAGATGGAACGACAACTCACAGACATTTCTGCATTGGAGCTTTGGAACTGGAGAGAGCTGTCACTAAACCGTGATGAGTGGAGGAAGACTCTTGAGGAGGCCAATATGCTCTATAGCCCCTGGTGGGTCTTGTGAGTATGATGAATATAATGAGGTTGATGATGAATGAAAAAAGAGTCGCTCAGATGGTTATGCCATGTTGAGCGAATGAATGAGGAAAGTATGATAAGAAAGATATTTAATGCAAGTGCTGATGGCGCCAGAAAGAGAGGCATGACCAGATTAACCAGATACTGGAAGATGGTCCCATTTGAAGCCTCAACAACCGGCGAGCTTGCATGCGAAGATGTATGAATATGGATGAGGCGAGAGGTGTATGTCCCATTTGAAGCCTCAACAACCGGCGAGCTTGCATGCGAAGATGTATGAATATGGATGAGGCGAGAGGTATATGTCAGGACAGAAGAGTGTGGCGCTCTATCCTCTACCTACCCCCACAGGGAAACGGTTGATGGTAATTAAATAAATAAGTAAGTGTAAATGTAATACGGACTGAACCCATTAAAAGTTATACAGAGAGCAATTATTAAAGAAATATAAAAAAAAACTAACCCATAAAAACCAAGTTTTTATTGTATTCCCTTTCTCATTTGTATTATTTCCAATTATATATTCTATCAACATATTCCTCTTGCTTTAAGTTCATGTGGAAAATCTATTCCATATTTATTATTATCCTTAAAACTTATAGAATATTGAAAATGTAATAATTGGTATAGGGGGGCACGGTGTCGGCGACACCGTCTGATTGGTCCAATGGTGTGAAGATGGGTCATGTGATGAATCACCTGTTTCTATAGATTTTTTTTTTATTTTATTATTTTTATTTTGAACTCTAAGATGATTTAAATGCTACGCGGGGAAAAATTGAGCTAAACTGGCCGTAGTATTGGAGCTACAAAAATTTGGGAATGATGAAACGCTAGTATTGGGAGGGAGTTAGTAGCGATTGATCGGATATAGGTTACGGGCAGTTACTATTCAATTTTTATAAATCATATTGATCTTGTGGTAAAGCCGTGTTTGGTACAAATGGTTGACGATCGATGCGGTCCGAGCGGTCCGCATGTGCTTCACATAAAAAAGCTGAACATGGTTTTCAGAGATTTGGGGCGCGATTATTGCGTTTAGAGCCGTTAAAAAACCGATTAACGTCTACTCTAAGGTGACGATGATATTGACAGTTCCACGAGGTTTCTGAATTATAGACTTTTTTGCTGTGGTTTTGAAACCGCTTAAACGTCATTAATCGCCTTCTTAAGTGGATTGCCGCGCGAGAGAGATAGCAGAATATGAGCAAAGGCAAGGAAGGCAGGTCCTAATCGGGGGATCGCGAGAGGAAAACGCCCATAAATAATTTGTAATAACACGGATTAAAACGTATACGATATACCAGAGGGGTGACCTTAACTGAGCGGATAATGATTTATTTTCGTTTCGCGGGAATCGGATAACGTAGGCAGATAGGAAATAACTATAATTCCATTATATTTATCTGTAGACTGACGCTCTATCGAGGAGCGAATAATGATTCATTTTCGTTTCGCGGGAGTCGAATAACGTAGGCTAGAGAAGTTAACTATAATTCTATTATATTTATCTGTAGACTAACGCTCTTCAGGCTTTTACAACAGATAGGTAATTGTGCAATGACGGTATATACGGTTAGGAAAGAGATAACGATAACGTGTAAGCATATTAATGGCACGACAAGAAAATAATATACTCGAATATAGATACAATATATTAACTATGTAATCACTACAAACCTGCCCTACGTTAGCATAGTTTCAACAGGACGGGTAACGTGTATACGATTGGCTATTCTAGCTCAGATTTCGCCGGGTTTGGTAGTAATAACCACAAACATAATTGGAACAAGTGTATTCAATTCAATTCAATTCAATTCAATTTATTTCATGATAATATGTACAAGACAAACAAAATGTTTAAGGCATACATATTAGAAGTATATATCAAAAATGAAAATATTTAATAAATTAAAAATAACATAAATCTGGTCAAAGGTGTAGGAGAGTCCCGCTTCGGAAAACCCCCTCAGACACATGGAATATATCAATACCCAGAGCGATTTTGTTCAGCATGGCTGTGGCTCTTCCAACAGGCATAACCATCGGCAGGTTGGTCCTGTATATTGGAATGTGAAACGATCTATGCTGACGATGTCTAGTGTAATTGTCAGGAGCATACAAACCAATGCTCTGCATAGTTTGGGGATCATCAATCATACCGCGCAACAATCTAGATAAGAATATTGTAAATAAAATAATATGAATTTGCGGCTCATATACACATGAAATAAAAGGATAAAGCGTATGGGGATCTTATAGATGGATGGATAAATGAAACAAATATATATAGGAGTAAATGCAAGTAAAAAGCAAGCATATAAGTACCAAAAACATAGGAGAACATAGTGTGATAGAAATTCGAAGACGGGAGGAACAATAATGTGAAGTGGAACGGATATAGCAAGAGCATGTAACAATGATAAACGTACAAATACAGACAACTACTTGAGACCGATTCGACAGATACTAGCAATCTTTCAACACACCTCTAAGAACATGGTGAGCGGTATATAGTTATCAGCGGAGGCGTCCAGTGCCTTGGCAATGAATGAGCACTGAATTAATCCGACGCCTTGCCTGCGGCACTGGAGGTTTATTTACTTATTTGTTTTATTTGTTTTCATTTATTGGGTTTCTTACAGCCATATAATTAATCAATCTTTGAAGAAAAGACAATAATTGATGCACAGAGTTTTGGGCCAATTACGCGAAAACACATACATACAATCGATAAAAGAATAATAAAAACATGTCCAATAGTGGGTTGTGTGAGTGTGTATCTGTGTGTTTATTTATTTATTTATTTATTTTGTTTTGGGAAAAAAATTAAAAGCAAAACGATCTTAAAAATCTTCCACTGAATTTAAAAATTTAATTTAACTTACATTAATAGTTTATTGTGTTATAGCGAATAGTACTCTTCCAGTATTATATTGTTCGAGAATATTCACTGTCTATGTAACATAGTTATCTTGTGGATCAATCTTACTGCCAATAAAAATAATAATAAATGGTTACAAATTATGTTTAAATTCCGCAACGGAGGGAGCTAATACGTCCCTGTGCACGCAGAGTCGCGGCCAAAAGACAGGATTCATTGGATGGTTCACGAGAAAAGATCGCCCAAAATTAATTTAAAATTAGGTATAGTACCTTTGGATGATTGTTATATCTAGGTATGCAGTGTGCACGTGGTGAATATATGGAAATTGATCCCATGATATAGCGGCCAAGAAACGTTAAATTTCCGATAAAGACGAGCGGAAATACGGGAGAACGGGACAGGATAATGGTAGATAATGAAGAAACATCAACTATGATTAGGGGAGTACCCGATAGGTTGTAGTTACGGTTGATCAAACGACAATATGGACTGAACTTAGAAATTAAATATTAAAAATTAATTATCGCGCTTGTGAAGCGAGTTCAATTCGTCCGAAGCCACTGAGTCCGTCCCAAATAGGCACAGGGATGGAGACAGAGATGGCAACAGGAGGTGGGATCAACTGACATATCCGAGTGGAGATATGGTTTTTTTTGCCAAATTGAATCTTAGGAACAAAGATTTAGGTTTCAAGGAAAGTAGGATATTGAAAATCCTGGAAACACACGACTTAGGACCTTTGGCTGCTAGGGGGGGTTTAAAATGTCAAGACACAGCAGAAATCAGGCAGTTGGTGTGAAGCGTCTACGGGACGTGAAATCCGCGTCGGTTGTTTTTTTGAGTGAAAGTTGCCGTCGACTTGGAGTGTCCAGTGGATATAGTGAAAGTTATAGTTTGATTTCAAGTGAAAGTGATATACGGGTAAATATACTCTTCGACATTGCTCACGTTAAAAGAAAAGGGGGGTACGGGTTTGATTTTATTTTATAAAGGGTAATTAATTTGGCATATTAGAACTTCGGAAATTACTGCGCTCTACTAAGTTGATTAGTCCGGCATATATAGAACTGATATTTGCAGATCTCCGGAAACTAGCTGTGCGTTATAAAGATACCTATTTTATGCTAAACACGCGGGAAATTGTTAATAAATCTTGTAAAAATACCTATCTTATGCTAAATACGCGAGGTCCTGTCAACAGAGTTTTAACTCAGAGTACGGGATTGATTTTATTTTATAAAGGTAATTAATCTGGCATATCGGAACTTCGGAAATCACTATGTTCTATAAAGTTAATTATTTTTGTTGTCTTACTAGGTTCACAGAATAATATTCGCAGAATTTCAGGAAACGGTAGAGTTCAAATTTAGTTAAATTCTCGTTTTACTAAGTATAGTATTGGCGGATCTCTGGAAACTAGCTGTGCGTTATAAAGATACCTATTTTATGCTAAACACGCGGGAAATTGTTAAAAGATAAAAGGGTTGTTACTAACAGATTCGATTTTAAATAAGTCTTATAAAATTACCTATTTTTTGCTAAATACGCGAGGTCTCATTTTAATTTTTACATTTGTAAGGCATATAATATTTCGTTATATGAAATGTTTCGATTAGACCGGGTTTATTTTAGTTATCGAAAGAATATTTAGTTTATTTTAATAATTTTTTTTGTTTATGGTTAATAGTAAGAGTCCGTTAAAATTATAGCGAATAAATTCTGGGATTAAAAATACGTCTAGTGAAAAATATATAGCTGATCTCGCGGGGTATCAGGTTCAGCCCATAATAATCTAGATTTCCATTTCGTTTAAAATTATATAGAGTAATTTCGTGAGAGTCGGGACTTATTTACAATTTTACAGATGTATGAGATTTCATTATTCTAAAAAATTATATAAAATAATCTCGTGGGGGTCGGGGTTTATTTACGGTTTTACAGAAGTACAAGTTTCACTATTTTATAAAGTATATAAAATTGCTTCCGTTCGGCCCGGGTTATCTTATATTATATAGGAAAACATAGGTCCCGCGCTATTAAAACATATAAAAACGTTTCATGTGGCCGGGATTATTCCGCGCGTTGGGGAAAGTCTATAAGGTAAAAAAAAATATGTTTAATTTGATTCTGGTTATTTTATATTTTATGAAAGATATTTGCCTCGCGGACTTAAACTATGAAAAATGTTTCAATTAGTTCTGGTTATACATTAGGAGTGATGTAAACTTCGCGATTGTATAATTTGGGGTACTTCGTACTGTACGAAGACGTAAATCTCGCGTATAAAAACGCGTATAAAAAAACGTATATCATGTATTCAAACATATAAAAACTTCTAGTACATTGTTTCGATAGACCGGGGTTGTATTATACTTATAAAGATGTTATGGGGCCTCGTTATATTGAAAATATATATAAACCGCCTGGGGCCGGGTCTTCTTATTTATAAACTATATAAGATTTCGTTACATTTAGTTATATAAAATGCTATCGTTCAGGAATTCGCGTTTCATTTTAAGCATATATAAATATAGGGTCCCGTTTTTGAGCAATGTTAGTGTTTCGTTTAGAATTCGCGCCTTCATTTAATAAATATGAAACATGTAGATTTCAATCAGAACTATTTTAAAATGATTCGTTTAGAAATTCGCGTCTTGTATTATAAATGTGAAAATTATAGTATTCGTTTTGAGCTAAAACGTGTGAACATAGAAACACTACAGCTTTGACCGCTATTTGGTTTACTATGCCTAGGACATTCTTGCGGTGTATTAGGCTTGATGAAATTTAAACTCTTACTCTGTTTAAAATATACGTAGTGTCTCCGCCTAGATTGGCTTC